>APFE030566269.1:234152-310058 GCA_000404065.3 Pinus taeda | reverse complement strand
TTTTGTCTTAAATATTTCCCAAGTATTCCAAGTCTTACTAGCACAACTGGTTGAGGATGGACCTTGTTAGTGTTGGAAAATGTAACTAGGTTCGGTCTACATTAATCTATTTGAGTCACCATAAAATGCATTTGTGAAAAGAATAAAGAAAATACTTTTTATTATTGTATCAACAACTTATTAAAGCATTAATTCCATGTTTGGGTCATCATTATATTAGTCAAAGTCCCCATTGTGGACTCCTATAATTAATATTGAGTCTATATTGTCATTGTACATTTAAAGAGACCCTTCTTGGGCTTTTGAATCGTATAAACAAGTTTATTATTGAGTCAAATGTAATTTAGGTAACCTCCATACCAAGTCTGCCTAAGGACACCGATTCACCCTCACTTGGAGACTACAAATAAAAGGAAGTCTAATTCATTTGGAGCATCTCATCTCAAGCGAGTTCAATATTTTTAAGGAAGGTGGAGAAGTGTGAAGTGGGTTAAAGAAGTCTAAAGTAAGTTTCAGTTGGGTCAAGTCTAAGGAGAAGAAGAAAATCAAAGATTTGGAGCTACTCTCTCCCTGTCTTATGTGCTAGTTCAAAAGATTGAAGTCTTCTAAGTGTTGTTGCTGCCAGTTGCTTCCTCATGTAATAAGTTTCTACATAGTAAAAGTTGATGGGGTGGAAGTGTTGCTGCAAAGGAGTTGAATATTTGGATGGATGACTTGGTGTAGAGGGAAGGTTTGGTATTTTCTTGGTTGAAGAGTCCCAAAGGATACTATTGAAGGAAGAGAATTTTTTTACTGGGTTTACCCTCGAGGAGGGTTTTGCCTAGGCATAGTTCCTACATATTGTGTCTTTTGTAAATGGTAATTGCTTGATGGAATATAATACAACAAATAAGTAAAATAAGCCAAAATAACTCACAAATAATTATCAATAAAGAGGAATCAAACCCTAACCTACTTTCTTTGATTTCTCAACACGGTACTAAAGCTAAGGTCAAGAAAAGTTGAAGATCGATTTGTTGGCATGGATTCTCACTCTTTGATAAAATACATGAGAATGGGTATCAATAGTGCTTGAATCTGGAAAATGGATTGAATTTTCACCTCAAAAACATTCTATATGTTCGAGGTGTTAGGGCCTAAATCTACCTTAGGCAGAGAAAGGCAGGTCTAGGGTAACATCAAACCACACTTAACCTGGTAGTTAGCCCTACAAGGTCAGGAGAGGGCTCTCTCCTTGTCAATCTCAAAGAAAATATGGCAAGTAATGCTTGAGATGACTGATAAGAATGCTAATTTTAGCCTAGGTATGTTTTCTCAGAGGATTTCGTTTGATTTTAATGGTTGGCTATTGGATCAGATGGGGAAGGTAGCTTCGGATCTGAGAAATCAACTCAGATTTGCAGAGGTTTTTGTGGGTCGAGGTAGACAAGTCTTTTAGCACTTTGAAATGAATGTGATGGTGAGTCTAAAGACTAGTGAAGAGTTGGAGAGGGCATGAAAATGTCATGACTCCTCTTCAAATAGAAAAAAACATTTAAAACTAAATAAACCCCAAGGCAGAGCACTAAAACACCAATGGTTTCTACCTTTAAACTTGATTCATTTAGTTATGCAGAGAAAGAGAGATGATGGAACATATACACATAAGATAAAGTGAATAACAGATGAGAAAACAATGCTAATTCACATTACCATAATAATTCCACAAAATTCTACAAAACCCTGGTTCATTTCCTTGCCAAACTATGGAAGTGATGTACAAAGTAGCTCAATGCATCCACAAGAGTCCAACCTTTACAAATGACTAAGAAAGTACATAATATAGGCATCAAACCACCTATGCTAGCCATCAGGGGTCGAATCCATGATTCAAGGAGATATTTCAACAACATCTAAACTAGGAACTAGAAAATATGCAGTGGAATAGCTTGCCTCTAAAATTATGGAAACTTATTCATTCAACCTGAAACCACCTCTGACTGATGTATCTACCCCTTCAAGTCATTTTTCACCATATTACATCATTTACCATCAAATATTTCCATGGAGAAGAGAAAAAGTCAATTGATAGTCAAACTGGGCGAAATTCTAAGTTTTTAGGCAAGATTTGCAAAATTTTACCTGATGAGTAGCGCCTTAGCCTAATTTGTAGCGCCACTTCAAGGCTACTTTTGGAGGCCTTCCACTTCACCAAATTAGGCCAAAGATAGCTTGTTGGAAAGATTTGTCTGTCTAGTTTCTTCAAAAAATTGAATTTTCTGATTTGGAGGTCATTTCCCCCCCTAAAAAGTGGATTCTCCCAAGACTAGTTCCCGTGGGTCCAAAAAGTGGTAGAGACGGTATTGTTTAGGTGTTTTTTACCATTTAGGTGACGTAGATCTCCTCCAAATTTTATGAAACTCTCTAGGTTTTGTCTTTTTTCCATGAGGAATCCAAAAATGCAAACCATTTTGCAAAATACTGAGCCAACTCAATGAGCAGCGCTAGCTGAATATCCCTATGCTTTTAGTCACAAAATTGTAAAATGACAAAAAATTTCCAAAATTTCTCCAAATTTGGCGCATGGGTCCCTCATTGATTGCTTTGTTGGGCTAGTGAAGCCTCAGCCAAGATATTTAGCTTATCATGCTCCTTTCCACTCCTTAAGTCTCTGCATGGAACTATCACTAAGGGTTTCTCTTTCATAGTCATACCCACTATCCTTCTCCATACTTTATAGATGTTTCCCTTGTGATGACTGAGAGGAGTATGAAGAGATTTTAAAAGGAAAGCAGGTGAGGGTGAACAAGAATTGGAAAGGGATGAGGGGAATAAGTAAGGTTGCTAAATGATGTAGGGTTTGAGAGTAATAATAGAGTTTGGGAGTATGGTAGGGTTTGGGGTGTATGAGTATAGGGTTTGATATGTGAAGGGTAGGGTTTGGGAGATAGGAGAAAGGAAAAGGAGTTTAGGAGGGTGGGGTTTAGGAGATAGGTTTTGGGCAAATGAAATTAGGGAATAGGGAATAAACAACTGTAATTTGTAGTGTATGATGTAGTTTTAGTGACAAATTAGGGTTTTGAGCTTTAGGATGCTAAAACCACCATCAAAGCATAAAGAACCCTATGTGAGATCAAAAGAGAGTTTGCTTACTTGTTTGGAGGAGAAATGCAACAATGAGAGTGATTAGAGGTGAAATTTGAGGGTTTTGACATGTTACAGGCCAATGCACAGCACCACCTGCCCAATGCGCAATGCCCCCCTGATGCATAGTGCCAGTGTAATTTAACACTGGAAAAAATTGTCTGATGTGCAGTGCTCCTCTGATGCACAATGCCTACCCTCTGATGCGCAACACCTCCTTGATGCGCAACACCTTTTTGTAGATGGTATTTAAAGGCCTTTCTTGTCTTCAAATTGGGCATGTGATAGCTCGTTGGAAAGCCCGACGAGTCTACTTTCCAGAAAATCTTGAATTTTTCAATTTTAAATTCATTTGCCATGTCAAAAGTCAAATCTCCCAAGACTGTTCAAAATGTGGAGAATGAGGTTGCCTAAATGTAGAGTGCTACTGCAGTCAACTTTTGAAGGTCTTCCTCAACTCCAAATTGAGCTCATGATAGCTCATTGGAAATCTCTCTTTCTCTACATATCATTCAATTCATCAAGAAAGTCATCTAAACATCACAGCGACATGACATCTTGATTTTCCCAGCGCCACTCCAGAGGTGCAGTAACCCTCCTGAGGCAACGTTATTTTTGACATTTCTCTAAAACCATGACACCTATGTAAAATGTGGAGGATTTTTTATTTCTTGGTCTATTATGGACCAAAAACTCTATCACTTTTTCCAAAGTCATTTTTTCTTGCTTAGAAACATCATTTTAGTAAAACTTATGCCAATGTGTGGAACAGGGGATTTGTCGAAATGAAGTGAAATGAAGGGGATAAGGGGCTTCTAAATTCTCGAGAAAGTTTTGGGAAGTATGGAGGGATGTTAGGAAGCAAGGGAAAGTGAAATTACAAATGTTCAGTGAGGGGAAGGGGTTCAAAATGGAAAAACATAGGCCTAGCCCAGAAAATTGTCAAATTATAGCAAGAAGCTAGGTTGTGTGGGAAAATGATGAATTTGAGGGATATCAGTGATGGGAAGTGCTTAAGAAGGTACATTAAGGATAGGGGAAGGTGAATGAGCATTAGGATACAAGTTTTGTTGATGATTTGACCATCCAAGAGAAATTACCTTCAAAACCCTAGGAGAGGGAAATGAGCGTTACCCAGTACAACTGAAACACGAACAAGATGTAAAATGACCCATTGGAACCTAAAATGATGATGAAAACTCTCTAAGTGATGGTACACGCAGATGAGTGGTGACATGGACGACACTTGGAAAACTTTGGAAAGAGTGAAAACAAACCCTAGACCTAATACATAGTGACCAAATTTTACTTGAAGACTCACTGAAATGACAAAATTTGACTTTGACACCATGAAATCACTTTGTAAGAGCATGTTTGATCACTGGACGAAGGTTTCAAAGACTAACACTAACATTGGCTCCAATCGGGATGGTATCTCCTTGGAGGTGCCAAGAACCGCAGATGTTTGGGAAAGCAGATTGGTGCCTTATCCATTGGGCAATATGGAATCAACATCTTGGCAACAAAGACATCAAAACTCAAGACGCTAGACTTAAGACTGATAACTGAAATGAATAAGATCTAAGACTAACTCAAAGCTAAAACAAGACACTCAAAATCTGAAACTAGACACTCAACAGCTGAAACTATCTCGAAACTGAAAAAAACAAAAAATGACCCAAGACTTACTTAATTAAAACAAGTACTTATAAAGGTTTTTAATGGCAACATTCCATTAAGATTTGAGGGCTTCAAATCATGTAGACAACCACCTTCCTACTGATGAAATATGTACAATCATGTGAAGTGGGACTTCCAATGTAACCAATCCAACATATGGCTACTCACTGAAATTCTGCTCTCACTTTTGCTGAGCGGGTAGAATGATGTACATGTAGGCAACTCACAATAACAACTAAAACCAAGGCTTATGCTAATGAACCAGGAAACATCCATCTTCTCTAGTGCTTGAAAAATAATGTCGAAAGGATCTTGAAAGTCTCGAAGCACTAGCTTGTCTTGAGATCCAGCAGCAAAAATACAAGTACTCCCTTCATTATAATCTGAAAGAACAGTTAGTTTTTGATTGATAGGAAGGCATAGAGAAGTGTAAGCTTTTGCTATCTGAGTGTTGGTTGTAAATTCCTTTACCATGAGAAATTCTAACGTGAATTCTGGCATATTTGTCTCTTAGACTCACACTCCTCAATTTCATAGTCTAAGCCATTCCTAAATATAAAACTTTCTTCAAGATTATCAAACATGAAAGCCCTATCATCTTCATGAAGGAAAACAATATCTATTTGCTGATCTATAATTCTAATTTTGAGATTGTCATCATTTTCAAAAGTGGAAGAAGTTTCACCAACACCTTCTTGACGATGTGAACACTGCAAACCTACATTAGCTTGGGCTGTAACATGATCTTTTAGGAGCTGATCTATCTCATCTTCAGACGGGGGAGATAATACTTTTTGTTTTATTTTGATCAAACAATGATTTTCTTCATTAATTTCAAACAAAGGAGTATACAAATTTGCCTCATACTACTGATTCATTTTATATGATTCCTGTTGACAATCAAGATGCAAAATTCCTTCATCTTCAAGCAGAGAAGAAGCTACTATATGATGATTATGATATTGTGTAACAAAGTGACTAGTTTCAATGATTTCTTCATCATCACAATTTGAATCTTCTTCATCATCATGATCTGAATCTAGATCTGAATTAGTCAACTTGACTTTATCACAATCTGAAATTGAAACTTGATTTCCCTGCATAATGTATTCTTCTTTTGAGCAAATCTAAAGTAAGACCTTCTCCTTCATCATTTTCCCTTGTACTAAGATCTTGAACCTGCTGCAAGTTTTCATGATCATCTTGATAAGTATCGCTCTCTTTATGCTACTGAAATGGATTTTCATACATGGCTTCCATGATCTCATCGTCCATGAAGTCATCATCTTCATAAACTTCCCCAAGATTTTCAATAAAACTATAAACATATTCGCAACAGTTCTGAACGAAATTTAAGGATGGATAAGATTCTTTATACCTTTCAAAGAACATGGTATGAAAATCTTTTAAACAGTAAATACTACGAGGCAGCAAACTTTCATACCAAGATCGGGCTTCACCTTCTAGAGTGGCCATGAATATATTCATCAAGAGGTCTTCAGGAAAATCAACCTTCAACTTGCAAATAAGCATGTGAAATCTAACCAGATGTAAAGCAACATCATTCCTATCATCATCTTTAAACATAGGCAAATTCCTTTGCCAATCTACCTTTTGGATTTTATTTGGGAAACCTGGAATGTGATCTCAGCTCATGGGAGCATAACTTTGAGCAAACAAATCCATTCTGATAACAATGAATTCACCAAGAAATTCTTTAGGCTATTGGTTCTTGAAGAGTACAGTCACCATAAAAATTATGAGCCTTGGGATTTTCGACACTGGAGCCACCAAGTGAATCACTTCAACCTTCCGGTGTCTGATTGTTGTCCACCATCAACAATCAGATCTAAAATTCATACATTTTGTTGAGGAACATAAAAATATGTTCCCCAATATGGTCGCCACTATGTTAGGGCCTAAATCTACGTCAGGCTAAGAAAGGTAGGTCTAGGGTAACATTAAACCACGCTTAACCTGGTAGCTAGCCCTACCAGGTCGGGAGATGGCTCTCTCCTTGTCAATCTCAAAGGAAATATGGAAAGTAATGCTTGAGATGACTGCTAAGAATACTAATTTTAGGCTAGGTATGTTTGCTTAGAGGATTTTGTTTGATTTTAATGGTTGGATGCTGGATCAGATGGGGAAGGCAGCTTTGGGTCAGGGAAATTAACTCAGATTTGCAGAGGTTTCTATGGGGAGAGGTAGGCGGGTGTTTTAGCACTTTGAAATGAATGTGATGGTGAGTCTAAAGATTGGTGAAGAGTTGGAGAGGGCATGCAAATGTCATGAGTCCTCTTCAAACAACAGTAGACATTTAAAACTAAATGAACCCCAAGGCAGAGCACTAAAACACCAATGGATTCTACCCTTTAAACTTGATTCATTTAGTTATGCAGAAAAAGAGAGATGATGGAACATATACACATAAGATAAAGTGAATAACAGATGAGAAAACAATGATAATTCACATTACTACAAAAATCCCACAAAATGCTACAAAACCCTAGTTCATTTCCTTGCTAAATTGTAGAAGTGATGTACAAAGTAGTTCAATGCATCCACAAGAGTCCAACTTTTACAAATGAATAAGAAAGTACATAATATAGGCATTAGGCCATCTATGCTATCCATCAGGGATCGAATCCATGAGTGAAGGAGTTGTTTCAACAATATCTAAACTAGGAAATAGAAAATGGGTAGTGGAACAACTTGCCTCTAAAATTATGGAAACTGGTTCATTCAACCTCAAACCACCTCTAACTGATGTATCTAACCCCTCAAGTTATTTTTCATCATATTACATCATTTACCATCACAAATTTACCGTTGAGAAGAGAAAAATTCAACTAATAGTCAAACTGGGCGAAATTCTAAGTTTTTAGGCAAAATTGGCAAAATTTTGCATGAACAGTGCCCTGAGCCTCATGCGCAATGCCACTTCAAGGTTTCTTTTGGAGCCCTTCCACTTCACCAAATTAGGACCAAGATAGCTTGTTGGAAAGTCTTGTCTCTCTAGTTTCTAGAACACTTTGAATTTTCAGACTTGGAGGTCATTTGCCCCCTCAAAAGTGGATTCTCCCAAGACTGGTTCCTATGGGTCCAAAAGATGGCAGAGGGGGCATTTTTTAGGTGTTTTTTGCCCTTTCGGTGACCCAGATCTCCTCCAAATTTTATGAAGCTTTCTAGGTATCATTTTTTTTCCATGAGAAATCCACAAATGCAAGCCATTTTGCAAAATACTAAGCCAACTCAACGCACAACACAGAATGCAAGCCATTTTGGAAAATATTGAGCCAAATCAATGCGCAGCGCTGATGGCGCTACGCATCAGCTGAAAATCCTTGTGTTTTAAATTACAAAATTGTAAAATCACAAAAGTTTTCCAAAATTTCCCCAAATTTGTCACATGGGTCCCTCATTGATTGCTTTGTTGAGCTAGTGAAGCCTCAGCCAAGATCTTTAGCTTATCATGCTTCTTTTTTCTCCTTAAGTCTCTCCATGGAACTATCACTAAGGGTTTCTCTCTCATAGTCATAATCACTATCCTTATCCATACTTTATAGCTATTTCCCTTGTGATGACTGAGAGGATTATGAAGAGAATTTAAAAGGAAAGCATGTGAGGGTGAATAAGAATTGGAAAGGGATGAGGGGAATAAGTAAGGTTAATGAATCATGTAGGGTTTGTGAGTAATAATAGAGTTTGGGAGTATGGTAGGTTTTGCGGTATATGAGTATAGGGTTTGATATGTGAAGGGCAGTGTTTGGGAGATGGGAAAAAGGAAAAGGTGTTACAGAGGATAGGGTTTAGGAGATAGGTTTTGGGAAAATGAAATTAGGGAATAGGGAATAAACAACTATAATTTGTAGTGTATGAGGTAGTTTTAGAGATAAATTAGGGTTTTGAAATTTAGGATGCTAAAACCACCATCAAAGCGTAAAAAACCCTATGTGAGATCAAAAGAGAGTTTACTTACTTGCTTGGAGGAGAAATGCAACAATGAGGTGATTAGAGGTGAAATTTGAGGGTTTTGAGGTGTTACTCGCCAATGCGTAGTGCCACCTTCCAAATTCCCAACACCTCCCTGATGCGCAGCGCCAGTGTAATTTAACACTGGCAAAAACTGTCTGAAGTGCAACACTCCTCTGATGCACAGTGCCAACCCTCTGATCCGTAATGCCTCCCTCATGCACAACACCTTTTTGCAGATGACCTTTGAAGGCCTTCCCGGTGTCAAAATTCGGCGAGTGATAGATCATTGGAAATATCATCAAGTATACCTTCTAGAAAATCTTTAATTTTTCAATTTGGAGTTCATTTTCCCTATAAAAAGTCAAATCTCCCAAGACTAGTCAAAATGTGGAGAATGAGGTTGCCTAAATGCAGAGTGCTATTGCAGCCAACGTTTGAAGGTCTTCCTCAACTCCCAATTGAGCTCATGATAGCTCACTGGAAATCCTTCTATGTCTAGATATCATTTGACTCATCAAGAAAGTCATTGGAGCATCCCAGCTAGGCGAAATCCTGATTTTTCCAAGACCACTCTAGAGGTGCAACAACCCTCCTGAGGCAAATTTATTTTTGACATTTCTCTAAAACCATGACACCTGTGTAAAAATAGAAGGAGAATTTTCTTTCTTTGTTGATTATGGACAAAAACCTTTCTCACTTTTTCCAAATTCATTTTTTCTTGCTCAGAAACATCATTTGAGTAAAACCTATCGCAATGTGTAGAACATGGGATTTGTCGAAATGAAGTGAAATGAAGGAGATAAGGGGCTTCTAAATTCGTTAGAAAGTTTTGGAAAGTAGGGAGCGATGTGAGGAAGCAATGGAAAGTTAAATTTCAAATTTTGAGTGAGGGGAAGGGGTTCAAAAGGGAAAAACACAAGCCTAGCCTAGAAAATTGTCAAATTGTAGCAAGAAGCTAGGGTTTGTTGGAAAATGATGAATTTGAGGGACATCAGTGATGGGAACTGCTTAAGAAGGTACATTGAGGATAGGGGAAGGTGAATGAGCATCAGGATATAAGTTTTGTTGATGATTTGACCATCCAAGAGAAATTACCTTCAAAACCCTAGGAGAGGGAAATGAGTGTTACCTTGTACAACTAAAACACGAACAAGATGTAAAATGACCCATTGGAACCTGAAATGATGATGAAAACTCTCTAAATGATGGTACACTCAATTGAACGGTGACATGGACCGACACCTGGAAAACTTTGGAAAGAGTGAAAGCAAACCCTAGACCTAATACCTAGTGACCAAATTTTACTTGAAGACTCACTGAAATGACAAAATTTGACTTTGACACCCTGAAATCACTTTGTAAGAGCATGTTTGATCACTGGAGGAAGGTTTCAAAGAATGACACTAACACCAAGTTTGAAAAATAATTTTCTTTCTATTTCTTGTTTAGAAGATAAAGGGGATTGAGTTTCTTTTGTTGATGGAAAAGTAGGTTTGGGGGAAAGACTCTAGAATTGATCAATCTAAGGTTATTAGATTTTGTGAAGGGAATCTTTATAGAGTTATTACACCACTTCCTCAAGCTTTGGTTCACATGGATATCAATCGTATTAAGCTCTGGTATGTGAGGTATGGTCATCTACATTATAAGGTCATGCCTACTCTTTGTCAATTGGTTCATGGCATCCCCAATATAAAGATAGGTCATGAAGGTGTGTGAAAGGGATGCTCTTTTGGAAATCATACAAGAAATCCATTTCCAAATAGTGAAACTAGGTCTAGAGAGATATTAGACCACATTCATTACGATGTGTGTGGGTCCATGTGTGATAAATTACTTGGAGGTCATATCTACTAAGTAACATTGATTAATGACCATTCTAGAAAGACATGGCTCTACCTTCTCAAAACAAAATATGAATTATTCCAAAAGTTCAAGGCGTTTAAGGCCGAAGTGGAAATGGTAACCTCAAGAAAGATAAAGACTCTAAGGTATGATGATGGTGGGGAATACACTTCTAAGGAATTGAGTGCATATTTTAAGGAAGTAGGAATTCAGAGGGAGCTCATCTTTCCCTATTATCCTGAATAATTTGGAGTGACTCAAAATAAGAGTGGGTCAATTGAAGAAGGCATTCAAACAATGCTCCTTAATCAAGACCTACCAAATTTCCGATGGGGAGAAGCAACCATGACAACCATGTGCATTCAAATATAAGTCCTCATAGAAGTCTTAATAATATAACACTCAAAGAAGTATTCACAAGAAGGAAGTCGAGTATGGATCACCCCCAAATATTTGGACATCCAACATACATCCATGTTCCAAAGGACAAGCGAAAGAAGTTGGATTCTACGAGTATCAAGGGAATATTTGTTGGATATAATGTCTCCTCAAAATAATATAAAATCTACATTAAGGAAGGAATACATATCAAAGTAAGCCAGGATGTCATATTCGATCAAAATCAAGCCTACCAGAAATCAAAGGATATTCTTATTGATTCTAATGACAAAGAAGTTCCAATATTTGAAGAAGAAAATGATCATCATGAAAACCCTACTACAAATCTAGAAGAATAAGGACCAAGTGAGTGTATTCAATATGTGGTCATCCAAACCACAAGGAAAAGGCCAAATTGGTTAAAAATTACATTAGAACATGGTGAAGGACATGAAGCTGTGAAAAGAACCTTCAATGAAAGTAAGAGACCGAAAATATATTTCCATTAGGATACATATATGATGAATTTAATTGAAGTTGAACCATCTACATTCATAGAATCTTCTCACAAAGAAGTTTGAAAGAAGGTGATGCAAGAAGAATATCAATCTATTATGAAAAATAGGGTTTGGGAAATCATTCTTAGACCTACTAAAAAATCAGTTGTCACCTCCAAATGGATCTATAAGATCAAACATGATGTTGATGGAAGTATATAAAAGTATAAATATGGATTCATTGCAACGGGTTTCTCTCAAAAGGAAGGCATTAGTTATGAATAAACATTTGCACCCACAACAAGATACATGACCATTAGATCTTTGGTTTCATTGTCTTCTACAATGGGTTGGAATATGCATCAAATGGATGTGAAGAACACATTTCTGAATGGGAACATCGATGAGGAAGTGTATATCAAACAACCTAAAGGCTTTAAAGTTAATAGTAGGGACTCTCATCTTTGCAGACTTAAGAAGGGCCTATATGGTTTGAAGCAAGCTCTTAGGGCATGATATGCAAGAATGCATGCATATCTACTTAGAATTGGGTTCGTAAAAGGTTATGTTGATCCAAATATTTACATCAAGTTTGTGAATAATGAGCCCTTCATTATTCTACTATATGTGGATGATCCATTCATTACAGGTGTGGAGC
This sequence comes from Pinus taeda, assembly GCA_000404065.3. Classification (NCBI taxonomy): domain Eukaryota; kingdom Viridiplantae; phylum Streptophyta; class Pinopsida; order Pinales; family Pinaceae; genus Pinus; species Pinus taeda. Next base: position 297,902 of record APFE030566269.1, on the reverse strand, counting down.
AAAGAATTCAAGAATCCAAGAAGATGTTGGTTGTTGAATTTGAAATGAAGGATATAGGACTGATGCACTATTACCTAGGTGTAGAAGTATGGAAGAGACCTAGGAAAATATATTTGGGACAAAGAAATTACATTATCAAGTTGTTTAAAAAAATTGGGATTATGGATTCCAAGCCAATGACTACTCCTATGATCACCAACCTTAAGAAGTTGAGGACCTCTAACTCTAGTCTCATGGATCCTACCTCCTATCATTAGTTTGTGCTCTCCCTGATGTATCTGGTAAATACTAGGCTAGATATATGTTTTGTAGTAAACATTATTATTTAGTTTCAGTTAGAGCCTTGTCATGATCATTGGATGGTTTCCAACACATATTGAGGTATCTTTGTGGCACTATACATCATTGCCTAAAGTATGACAGTAAGGAAGTTAAGTTGATTGGTTACAGAGATTCTAATTAGGGTGGAAGTGAGATTGATGGAAAGAGCACTATCGGAGGATGTTTTAGTCTAGGAGCTGCTATGATCTCATGGATGAGTAGGAAGTAAGATCTCGTTGCTTTAAGTAGTAATGAGGCAGAATGTGTGGCTTAATGTGGAGTAGGAAAGGAGTTTGTTTGGTTAAGGAATCCTCTAAAATATTTTTTTCAGAACTCTTTGGGTCCTATTGGGATTAATTGTGACAATCAAAGTTGTGTCAATATGTCCGAAGAGCTGATATTCTATGCTAGAATGAATCATATCAACAATAAGTTTTGCTTTATTATAAATCTAGTGCAAGATGGGATCGTGAAGTTGGAGTGTGTCTTGATAGATGACCAGGTAGTAGACATACTAATAACATCTCTTCCTAATTAGAAGTTTGAGTATTTAAGAAGCATGTTTGGTTTAGAAAATACTTTTGGTTGTATTGATAATGATAAGAAATTGAATGAGATTTGTTGAGGCTTTTCAAGTAAAGCATTTCCTGGGAGGACATTGGGTCAAAACTTTGTCTTGATGTCTAGGTCCCAAAGTAAGGAGGGTGGCATGGGTCGTAGAGGTCTAAACATGGATACATGCATAGGTCCTTGGGTTGGTGCTTATTAAGTAAGCATGATGGCACAAAGGGAGGCTGAAAGATTGAGCCCACCTTATTCCCACTTGGATAGATTGCCCTCATCAAGAATCTAGTCCATGGCATTGTGGTGCCTAAACTGTTGAGAGACCAATGGATAGATTTCCCTGGTCAAGAATCTTGTCCATGGAATTTTAGTGCCTAAAATCTTCATCGTTCATATAGTTTAAGATATTCAATTGTATTTGTATATTACGAATACCTCTCTTGTTTAGAGGGAGCATTGGAAGATGTAACTAGGTTTAGTCTTCATTAATGTATTCGATTCATCATAATTGTACTTGTCAAAAGAATAATGAAAATTATTTGTATTATTGTATAAATGAATTGTTAAAGTGTGGGCTTCATGCTTGGGTCATTATTATATTAGTCAAATTCCCCATTGTGGACTCCTAGGATTAATATTGAGTCATATAGTCGTTGTACATTTAAAGAGACCCTTCTCAGGCTTTTCAATCATGTAAACATATTTCTTAATAAGTCAAATGTAATTTATGTAACCTCCACACCAAGTCAGCCTAGAAGAGATAAACTCAGCCTAAGGACACCTAGTCGACCTCACTTGGAGCCTATGAATAGAAGGAAGTCAAATTCATTTGGAGCATCTCACCTCAAGCTATTCGATATCTCTAAAGAAGCTTGAGAAGTGTGAATTGGGTCAAATAAGTCTAAATGAAGTGGGATTTGGGTGAAGTCTAAGGATAAGAAGAAAATCGAAGTTTTGGAGATACTCTCTCTCTCTGTTTCATGCCCTATTTTGAGAGATCAAAGTCTTCAAAGTGTTGTTTCTCCCAGATGCTACCTGATGTCATAAGTGGCTGCTTAGTCGAAGTTGTTGGGGTGGAAGTGCTACTGCAAATGAGTCAAATATATCGAAGGCTGACTTGGTGTGGAGGGAAGGTTTGGTATTTTCCTAGGTTGAACTTTCTCAAAGAATACTATTGGAGGAAGATAATTTTTTACTTGGTTTTCCCTCAAGGAGGGTTTTTCCCTAGCATAGTGCCTAAATTTTGTGTCTTTTGTTTTTTTATCTTCATACACACATATAAATATGGTAATTTATTGATGAAATATAAGATAATAAAGAAGTAAAAGGGGACAACATAACTTACAATTAATTATCAAGAAAGAGGAATCATACTATAATCTACTTGCTTTGATTTCTCAATAGTTAGCAATGAGACTAAGCATCAAGCCTCACAGGTGGTGGTTGTGCTTTGTGATAGGGGAGGAGACATGCCAAAAAATAAAGTCATCTTACAACTAGTGTGGCCCAGGCTTGGTGTGATCCCCGAGTGACTTTGAAGGATTAGATGCCCCTTTTTTGCAACTCCTCAAGCCACAGGTCAATCTGAAGGATCACAAACAACTTGACAAAAATATATATTTCCCAAGTATAGATAATAGATTCAAACTTTTTTTGTTGTAGATAGTAGTCACGGTGATTATTTATCTCTAATTAACATATCCTTCCTACATTATTTGGAGCCCCAACTAACTCCCCTCTCATTTTTTGGAAAATGATGTGGGGCCCTCCTAAAATTTAGTTTTCAATTTTTAAAATTTATATATGATTTTATGTGATTGTAATGGTGTTCATGTACAATTTTCTCACATTAATGATATGGCATGTCCTGGGTTATTTTATTAAGTGTGTCCATTTACAACATTTTCTTTCGACGTTTCTTAATCAACCTGTCTCTCATTCAATAATAATATGAAAATCTTGTCTCTTTCTAATAATTTAAGAAGTTATTCAGGTCTTATTACTCTATATTGCATATGAATATTAGATTGAAAATGGATGCTACCAAATATTTGATTATGTAGAAGCCCTACCTTATTTTAATTTGCAAATTATAATGTGTTTCTAACTCTTCATATCACATGTTGAATCACATATATGCCTTGATATTTGCATTTGGCTTGGATTAATGCGATGTTAATATTTTATCATTTATTATCCTTGTACTATATGCAGCTATTTTCTATTACAAATGGCTTAATCCCTATTCGTGATATACTATACTTTTGAACATATGCGTCTTGGTTTCATTTAATAGCTGGATGACTCACTTAGGACTATAAGTTTGTATCCTTGTAATGGTGATATTTTAAAAGTTCTAGATTTGTAATTATCAGGAATGAAGTTTTCAAGATAAATGCAATGGCTTTACAGGTGATTTGGTGTCCTTGCCACACATGGTAATACTGATTCCTTCCAACTGTATCGAATCCGCCACTTATAGTCACTTTTACCTTGAACCCATTATTCCGTCTCTATTATCTTCTCGCTTGTCAATGTCTAACTTAATTCCATGGGGTTTCGAGGATACCAACGACTGGTCATCTCATTGTTTACTTCATACTTCGTAGACATCTCCTCTGTTTCACAATAATTCCTAGTAGAAACCATCTTAAATTCTAGCCATGTTACTACCTATCCGATCGGAAGCCATTGGGTCAGAAATGGTAGAGGGATAAGATGAATGTGCAGACCTGTTTCGCAAAGTCAAATGGTGGAATTTTCTGCAATTATTTCTAAGGTTTTATTAAAACGGTTGTGACAACTTTTTCTTCTACATTAAACGGGAAGAAATCCCTAGTGGGTGATCTGGATATTGTTGTAGATGTTAATTGTATTGCAGAGGCTACTCATCTCTCTTTCGAGGGAGAGAAATGGTCAAAAAAATGTGAAGCACATGAAATCTCATGCAAGATACTTTTTCCAATAAAGATTATGTCTATCATGTGAAAGGTATGCTCATTTCTTCTCTAAAAGTGAAACAAAACAATTTAGTCCTTTTGTTGCATCATTATGTTACATGTCAAGGGCGATATAGTTTGTTTTTTATATATGACATAAGGTTATTAATGGAATTTATTGGCCATAATATTAATTTTCCCTTTTATTTATATAAAAACTTGACTAAAATATATCATGCATACTAGTCATGCCACAAGAATTATGAAAGATCACTCTTTCATCACAGTCTTATCTATATTTTGGTTAGACATCAATTGGAAAAGGCATGGGACAATTGGAACTATTTCCTTGAGAAAAATGGTTTTAATAAACCTAAACTCCTTGAATATTTTGATTATCCAGGTCTCTCTACACCTAATTCTCCTTTGAATTATCTTATTCAGTCAACATATCATCATTCGTTGCTTAATAATTATGATACCATTACTTGAACTAGAACCTTTTGTTTCAGATGATAATACAAATGAAAATCTAGTACCTATCCCTATTCATTTAAAGTGAAGCATGGCCAAGGGTACTAGTATCTGTCATATGGAATTGAAAAAGGAAATTATAAATACAAAGGAAAACAAATTCCCCAGGGTTAGTCAACAACACGAACCTGTAACTACAACACTTGTACATGAGGAAGAGATTAGTCACACAAAAATAAATACTCAATCTAAAGTTAAAACTAGACAAATTCCAAGTAAAATTGTTCGAGCCAAGCAGACTAGGCATATGAAAACCCTTAAAAAGGAAGTGTTTGTGGACTTGGAGACTCCACTTGAACCTTCAACCAAGGAAACCAAAGCTCATGTTGAAGATTATGTAGAATGCAATAAACTTGAGTCTGATTCCAATAGAAACACTACCTCATGTTAATAGCAACACCAATGGGACTTCTCACGAATCTTCTAATTCCAATCCCTATTTGTTGAACATCTATTGCAATCAACACATTTTTTTCACTGTCTCATATCTTAATGCTCGTATATACTAGTTAATAAAGGAAAATTAATAACTCAGGGATTCCTGTTAAGCTAGGGAAGCAAACAAGGAACAAAAATCTTCTACTGTTGAAATTAAACCATAGGATAAAGATACACATATTATCGTCTAGTCATCGAAGGTGAAAGTCAATAGATGATCTAATATGGATGACTTGAGTTCTTATAAGGAAAATATTTTATCGTAATATATGATCGAGATTTTTGAAGTTTCTGAGGTATGTCTCCATTTGATTTATTTTCCTAAAGTTAATAAAGGAGTTTCTACAAAATCCTTGTTTTGTAGCAACCTTATCTTGTTGTTAATACAATGTTTAATTTTGGTTTGTTTTTTGCAACACATTCTTCATATTTGTTGAATGTTGGTTTTGGATCCTACGAAGAAGGTTACACTCGATTGACTTGTACATGTTATGAGTTGTCCATGGATTCCCTATTAGTATTTTGTCTTTTTCTTTTAACTATTATAATTTGGCCAACATGCCATAAAAATATTGGGAATTATCATTGTAATAGAAGGTTCGGGACCTTTTAGGAAAAGTTACTTTTTCATACAATTAGTTCTCTCTACCTGTGTAAAAGGATTAGATTTCCTACAATAGGGAGGAGGACCGACAATATCAAATAAAGGGTTTTTACAAAAATTAAAGGTTTTATAACTATATGTGACTTTGGAATGTTTTTAATTATAGTATGAGTTGTAATGATTCACTTTATTGAATTGTCTAATTATATATATTTTAATCCTTTAGTAGTAATTTATATTTATCGTCTGTTGGTTTTTGTATAATTTTATTTCTCCAATTATAGCAAATAGAAGTTATTGTTTGTGTTTTTTTATTCCATAAATAGTTAGCGATTCATTATATTTGTATTCTTCCTTACATTGATTCAGCTTATATACATTCTTATATGATCAATATCATCTCCAGTGACTTGTGTTGTGGGACACCTAATCCTCTAAGGGTTGGTGTGGAATGTGAGCAGTCACTTGAGTCCAAGAGACCACTGCATAAATGAAGACCAAAGGTTAGAAGGAAATGTATAAATATGTAAATCTTGTTAATAGAATGAAATTCATGTTTATCATATTTGACTGTCCACATTTCATGTGTGTTTAACATAGTATCAAAGTGTCAGATCTGTAGGTCCCTAGTTTAATCTTAACCATAGTTTGTTTTTCATATAGTTCTAAAAATCATTTCAAAAATTCTCCCCGTCATCTCTGTCCATAAGTGGATTAAACTCATACCCTTGCTCTTGCCTGTAGGTGAAAAATGAATTTTATAAACATGTCTAGCTGACCTGGAGAAGATTTTTTCTTTAAATTATGTTCTCTGCGAATTTGGAGGTAGCCACATTTCACTGGAATATTTTTCCTCCCACCCAAATTCAATTAAAATTATCTGGAAATTTAAGAGATCCCTTACCTTCATCCTTTCATCAACATTGAATTGAAGGTTATATGGTATGCAATGCAAGAGTTATGTATGATGAATGTAGAGGCCAGTCTGGTGTGTATGACATGTGCGTTGACTTGAGCGTTGCTCTCATTCTGTGTATTTTTATTATTGTGTGCCTATGGGAAGATATTCATTTATTTTCCTTGTTGCACCCCTATCTAATAAACCTATCAGAAAAATTCATGCTAAGTTTTGTTTCCTTGCAAAATTGCATCCCACTGCCATTGTTGTATAATAACTCTTGGGCCAAACTTACATAACCCAATGCCTTTGTGTATTGCCATGAGGAGACCTAAAATCTATCTATTCTCTGATTGAAAAAACCATTACTTTTATCCTTTAGGCATTAGTTATTCCTACTTCTCTGTGACTACACTTGTTGACTCGGTGCTACGCGCATCCAGTCCATTCCAAAACAATTCATCGACTTGATTATCAAGATTTTTGTGGTTTTTATTCTGCATGTCTCTTTGCATCATATGTTTTTTCCTTCTTAGTACAAATGCGAGTAAAAAATTTCTACTACTCGATTTAGTGAGGCTACAATATGGATCGACTCTTGTTAGTAGAAACCTTAATGCTCCACTAACAAGCTCATAGTCCTCATGCCTTAGTAGACTATTTTGAGAAACCATGATAGCACATGATACATAACAATGTCGAAACATGTCCCTCCAAGTATTTACCTATCATGCTTAACATTTTCCTTGGTGTGTGCCCACTTCTCGTCTCTTTTATGCCCATCTTCTTTAGTGCCCTATTTGTATTTCATGCATGCACCACTCACCTACAGTCCTTTGCAGCCTCAACGTGAGGTACGCCGAAAATAATACACGGAGCAGGACTGAGGTGTGTTTTTCCAATGGATGTATACAAGCTATCTCTAGAGTTTGAACCGCTACAGGTCCCTCATTACACCTTTCGCTAAATATCTTATCCCAAAGGTCAGAATTCATTTATGCATTTGGATATACATTGTTCATTTGTCTATGTCCATTGAATTGGTTTACATATATGTGTTGCATAATTTTTTTGTGATGAACGTTGAATGGATAATTTGGTATCATACTTTATCCAATATGTTGGAACTACTACACACCTACATGCGGACTCTTAGTTAGAGCATGGTACTACATGCAAGATTCCTTTTGCATGATTTTCTCCTTGATTTGCTCCTTCTTTAACTCCATAACTGGTTAGTTCTTTGCATGATTTACTCCTTGATTTTCTCTTTCTTTCACTCCGCAACTGGCTAGTTATCTCCGGAACTTGTTGTAGGTGATGAGTCTTCGCATTGATCACCAGTATGGTGCATTACCTTGGGATATTCACCCAATAATGCTATATCATGAGCATTGTAACCTATTTTCTAATGAATTATTCTTTTCTTCTTTCGATTTTCTTTTAGTGTTTTTGCTCTGCAAAGTTGTGTGTTCAACCTTTACTAGCTAGATTCATCTGTGCAAGTTTTCTAACACATTTACATGGTATCAGAGCCCATAGGTTGCTGGATAAAAGACACACCAGTACTTTATTTTGCAGGTATTACAACTTGGAGATCGAATACTGATAGAAAATTGGAGTTTCCCAAAGCATCGATCCTAACACCGTACAAATATCATGAATGGAAGGACCAAATGGCTCGATACCTTCATCATAAAGGGTTGTACAGGATTACCATGGCTATAGAAGTGGAACCCACTTCAGCCATAGAGAAATCCAAGTACCTCAACCGTATGGATGAGGCCCACGGCTCCATATGCATGTGCATCTCTCTAGAGTTGCAGTTTCATCTATCTGCCTGCAATACTCACAATGAGATTTGGAAAAAGGTTGAAGACCTCTACGGGAAACAGGACGAGACGAAAGGACATTTGCTCAAAGTGGAGTTGTTGTCATTGGATCCACTGAACTATGACAGAATTCAAGACTTCTTCACCAAATATAATAATCTATTGCTGCAACTCAAGGGTTGTGGAATTGACAAATCCAAGGACGAGAGTCACCAAGTTCTCTCTATTATGTCAAAGCTCAGACAGGAATACTTCATTGTTGTGTCTACATTTCATTCAATAAGGCTCGCAACAGGTAAATCCTACACTATGCCTTCTCTCAAAGAATTTATGGAGTCCCTTATTTTTTAGCAAGATAAACTCATTGGCATGGGGAAAATCAAACCTCCAAAAGTGCATGCACTTGCTATGCATGATGGCAGCCAGAATAGAAATCACAAATCTGAATCAAATTAGAAAAATCAGCAACAAAAAGACAAGGGAAAAGCGCATTCCCATCCAAAGAGGGAAGGGTACACCAAGCCCTTCAATGAATCCTCTGGCTCGAGAAATGAGAAAGGGAAGAAAGGAAACAGATGCACCTACTATCAAAGAGGATTCCATCCATAATCCTCTTGCATGAAGAAACAACTTGACCAAATGGAAGAAATCCTTCACAAGCACAACCTTGGTGACCACATCCCTTAGGGTGCCAAGAAGAAAACTGAGGATCCGCCACACGGGAAAGGTAACAATTTTCATGCTTTAGTTGCAATTAATTCTTCTCCTGATGCATGGATTATAGATTCTGGTGCATCACATCATATGGTTGCTGCAAAGGAAGTCTATTCCTCTTTGGATGCATGCAAAGGACCTCCCATTCTCATGGGAGATGACTCACCTATTGAGGTCACTGGAAAAGGTAGAGTGGAACTTTTACACAGAAGATTTGAAGATGTGCTTCATGTTCCAAAACTTTCGATAAACCTGCTTTCAGTTTATCAGATCACTCATTCTGACACCGGAAAGAGAGTGGAATTCACTCCAGATGTAGTGAACATATATGGTCTACATAGCAGCTCCAAAATTGCAACTGGTGAGGTAAACAATGGAGCCAGACTGTATACATTTTCTGAATTTATTGAATCTGAATCCTCCTTATTGCTTACACATGCTGATGATAGGTAGCAGGCCTTTGGCATGAGAGGTTTGGTCACTTAAATTACAGATATATGCAGCAGCTAAGCAAGAATGAGATGGTGGAAGGCTTGCCAAATATCAGTTTCTCCAAAGGAGTTTGTGAAGGGTGTGTCCTTGGCAAACATCCCAGAGAAAAGTTTGACACTAGCAAGACTCACAGAGAATCCTCTCCTCTAGATCTGATCCATAGTGATCTCATGGGCCCTTTTCCTCATCCTTCCATCAACAAAACAAGGTATGTGCTTACATTTATTGATGATTTCTCACAGTATACTTGGGTGTATCTTCTCCGGGCCAAATCTGAAGTTTTTGCACACTTTGAAGTTTTCAAAGCACTAGTTGAGACACAGTCAGACAGAAAGATCAAAGCCCTTCATAGAGACAATGGGGGCTAATATGTTAACACAACACTTCAGAACCTTTGCCTTCAGTCCAGCATACAATTGCAGTACACAGTTCCATACACTCCGCAATAGAACGAAGTTGCTGAGAGAAAGAACCAATCTCTCAAAGAGATGGCTTCTTGCATGCTGCATGCTAATTCACTGCCTCATAAGCTATGGGCTGAAGCACTTAATTGTGCTAACTACATCCAGAACAGATCTCCTCATAGGTCTATCAAGGATTAGACACCCTTTGAGGCTTAGAGTGGCACTAAACTAGAGGTCACCCACTTCCGTGTTTTTGGCTCCCGAGCATGGGCTAGGATCCCCTCTGAAAAGAGGAAAGCTCTTGATCCACATAGAATTCAGTGCATCTTTGTTGGATACCCTGATGGTGTGAAGGGATATCGGTTCCTGATTTCCTCTACAGACAATCTCATCATTGAGCGAAGTGTCAAATTTGAGGAAAGTCTCTCACATGCACCTCAATTGCTGCATGCAGACACCTTTTATCTACCTCATGTCCGAGATAATGACTCAGTACACTCAAATGCAGCTACGGAGCATGCAGATGCCGAGGTAGAGCATGCAGATGCAGAGACAGAGTTTTAAGATACAAATCTAGTGCATGCAAATGATGATCCACATCCAAGTCCAGGTCGGGCTTCCAGTAGTGAATCATATTCCCCTATCATAAATCAGAGAACAAGGAGCTTACGTGAGATATATGCACAAGACCACCCAGGTGCTAGAAATGGTCTTGTGGGGGATAATTTTGATTTGCAGAGGACTATCTCAAAGTTTATTGAGCCTCCTCTTGTACTCACTGCCATTGAACCATCGCCATCCTGGCATTGTCATTCGGTTCAGTCTTTTGATCCACAGTCTTATGCTGAGGCTTCTGGGAATCCATCGTGGGAGTCTGCCATGGAGGAGGAATATAACTCCCTCCTCGAGAACCAGACCTGGGATCTGGTCCCCCTTCCTTCAAGAAGGGAACTTGTCCAATGCAAATGGGTCTATAGGACCAAGAGTGCTCCAGATGGGCAAATCACCAGACGGAAAGTGAGGCTAGTAGATAAAGGCTTCCAACAAGTGCATGGCATTGATTATGGCAAGACCTTTTCTCCAGTCACCAAGATGGATTCCATATGCCTTACACTTGACATTGCGGCTGCCCAGGGATGGGAAGTACATCAGATGGATGTGAAGAATGCCTTTTTTCATGGAGACCTATCAGAGGAGATTCACGTGGAGCAGCCACATGGTTTCATTCAGGATTCATCTTTGGTCTGCAGACTGAAGAAATCTCTCTACGACCTTAAGCGGGCCCCGAGAGCTTGGTATGCGAAGATGGATTCTTTCCTCTTATCACAAAACTTTGAAAGATGTAAGTCTGATCCGAATGTTTACATGCTCAGGACAAATAATTCTCTTCTTGTCTTAGTTTTGTATGTGGATGATCTCCTAATCAGCAGCAGCTCGGCTTTAGCCATTGCTACAGTCAAGAGGGCCTTGCATGAGAGGTTCTCGATGATGGACATGGGTCCATTACACTTCTTTCTGCGTCTTGAGATTAGCCAGGATGCCATAGGCATCAAACTCTCTTAGGCTAAGTATGCATGGGATCTCCTCGAAATATTTTGCATGACTGACTACAAGCCAACACCGACTCTTTTTCTGTCTAGGGATCACCTTGAGGATGGAGGTGACACTCCATTAGTTGACAGCACTCTCTAGCGACAGCTAGTGGGGAGCTTATTATACCTCACCCACTCCAGACCAAATCTCTCATATGCAGTAGGGGCAATTTCCAGATACATGCAGGAGCCGCATGAGCTACACTGGAATGCTACCAAGCGCATCCTTCGATATGTGCAGGGCAACATCACCTTCGGGATTCACTATGCAGCAGGCACTACATTGAGTCTCCTTGGCTTCACATATTCTAATTGGGCAGGAGACAACATTGATCGCAAGTCCACCTCCAAATATTCACCCAGTCTAGGATCTGGCCCTATCTGTTGGTCGAGCAAGAAGCAGGCTGCTATTGCTCTCTCTTCAGTTGAGGCCAAGTACAGAGGAGTAGTCAACATCTCCATTCAGGCTCTATGACTACAACACTTCCTCACTGAGTTGGGCGTCTAGTTCCACCAACCCATTGTCATCTAATGTGACAACCAGAGCACTCTCAAATTTTGCAGGGATCCAGTGCAACAGCAGCGGACAAAGCACATAGAGATCCATATGCAATACATCAGAGACTTAGTACATGATTGGGTCATTGATTTGCAATTTTGTCCCTCAGCAGAACAGACTGCAGACATCTTCACCAATACATTCACTGAGCAGAGGTTTTGCTCTCTGCACGATCGTCTTGGAGTGAAGGACACAGTTGCTTAGCAACTACCTTTTCTTCCTCTTTTCTTTTGATTACATTGTATTTTGAGGGGGGGTTTTTCCCAAGAGGTTTTAACTCTTTCCTCAATTATAGTACAAGTTTCACTATATTTTGGGTGACCTTTAGCCTTAGTTTCTAAGGCCCATTTTCTATTTTTCCCCGTAGTGGTGTTCAGGGGGGGTGTTGGAACTACTACACACCTACATGCCGACTCTTAGTTAGAGAATGGGACTACATGCAAGATTCCTTTTGCATGATTTACTCCTTGATTTGCTTCTTCTTTAACTCGGCAACTGGTTAGTTCTTTTGCATGATTTACTCCCTGATTTGCTCCTTCTTTCACTCCGCAACTGACTAGTTATCTACGAAACTTGTTGTAGGTGTTGAGTCTTCTCATTGATCACCACTATGGTGCATTACCTTGGGATCTTCACCTAGTAATGCTACATCATGAGCATTGTAACCTATTTTCTAATGAATTATTCTTTTCTTCTTTTGATTTTCTTTTAGTGTTTTTGCTCTGCAAAGCTGTGTGTTCAACCTTTACTAGTTGAATTCATCTATGCAGGTTTTCTAACAAATTTAGACACTACATTGAAGTCTATGCTAGCGCTTCATCATTTGTGCATATGCTAGTTGTGTTATTTAACTGCGTTGAAGATTGAAATCATGTGTGTTGTTTGTTGTCATGGGTCAATACAAAATGTGAAAGCATTGAATTGGTTATATATATGTGAACATGAATGATTGAAGGCTGAAATATATATATGATATTGAATTCTATGAATATATATGTTTTGAATTCCATATATGGCGTCAATTCATATGATGGCATACCATTGGCTCTAATGAGATTATATAATGATCACATGTGCACCGGTTATATGTTGAAGTTAAATATGCAACAATAAATTGATTTATATGTTAATTGGTTTCAACAAAGTTTATATGCGCATTGAAGACAAATTTATGCCACTAGAAGGGTCATGATCATACAAGCTACTTTGAGTTTGAACATATTTATGTCATCCAAAGGTTTTAGACAACTAATAAAAGGATATTCCTTTAGGAACAAATATTGGTCATTTGGCATTCTTTCATGTTTGTTTGTAACAGGAATTGAGATATATAAGTCCCCATCAAGAACCAATCTGCATTGTCTAGTTTGTTGGCTCCTTGCAAGTTTTGGACAAGAGAGAATTATACTATTGAAGGAATACTAAAACTACTTCCTAGTTTGGTTCAATAATATTTTGGAATCTTTGCACACATATCCTGAAAAGGTGACACTCCTCATTTGTTGACCTTGAGCCTTTAGTTTTGCTGACACGATCACCAAATTTGATGAATTGTTAGAGTTAATCAATACTCTCATACTCGCCACTGTTGATGGGATGATAAATATCAACAAGGACACTCTTTCTGACATTAAAATATATTTGCAAAATGCATATGACAAAATTGATTTTTTACAACTTAAATCTCAGGTACAACAAGATGAACTACAACAGTGTAGACATCATTCCGAACATGTATTTTTTCAAAATAACCCTGTATTTGAGTTTGAAACATAGTCCCATAAACTATCATAAAGTAACAAGATTAATGAGATTGAGGTTGGTTCTTATTTAATACCTATTTCAAGAGAAAATGTGCACAAATATGCAAAAATTCAATTTGCACTTCCAAAGCCCATTATCAAACCTTGGGAAGAGCTTGTCAACAACATAAACAAAACCAATATTGGATAAGAAAAGGATGTGTCATTTCGTATTCCAGACTACTTTATGATTATTTAGTTTCATAGTGTTGGATTTATTCATGAAAATTCATATTCACTTGTTCATGTTCTTTATACATAACATATTGTGAAATGCCAACATTGTAACAGAGTTGGCCATATCAAATATCACTATTTTGATCGCCATCCATGTGAGAATTTTGGTGAGCACACTCATCATTAAAATAAATGCTTCGAAAGGAAGGACAAAGATTCATCTTGGTTGGATTTCTTTTTTCAATGGGCTTTAACAACCAAGAAGATATTTCAGTCATATGTCATAATTTCTTCTAAAGTATTAAAAATTCTTGTAGTTGATTTTTATTCATCTTCTCACCTTTCATTTGACAAGGTGGAATTGATGGTCATATGCAAGCTTCAAAGCCACATCAAGCAACCCTGGGCCACAGTCTTATGCTGAGGCTTCTGGGCATCCATCGTGGGAGTCTGCCATGGAGGAGGAATATAACTCCCTCCTCGAGAACCAGACCTGGGATCTGGTCCCCCTTCCTTCAAGAAGGGAACTTGTCCAATGCAAATGGGTCTATAGGACCAAGAGTGCTCCAGATGGGCAAATCACCAGACGGAAAGTGAGGCTAGTAGATAAAGGCTTCCAACAAGTGCATGGCATTGATTATGGCAAGACCTTTTCTCCAGTCACCAAGATGGATTCCATATGCCTTACACTTGACATTGCGGCTGCCCAGGGATGGGAAGTACATCAGATGGATGTGAAGAATGCCTTTTTCCACGGAGACCTATCAGAGGAGATTCACGTGGAGCAGCCACATGGTTTCATTCAGGATTCATCTTTGGTCTGCAGACTGAAGAAATCTCTCTACGACCTTAAGCGGGCCCCGAGAGCTTGGTATGCGAAGATGGATTCTTTCCTCTTATCACAAAACTTTGAAAGATGTAAGTCTGATCCGAATGTTTACATGCTCAGGACAAATAATTCTCTTCTTGTCTTAGTTTTGTATGTGGATGATCTCCTAATCAGCAGCAGCTCGGCTTTAGCCATTGCTATAGTCAAGAGGGCCTTGCATGAGAGGTTCTCGATGATGGACATGGGTCCATTACACTTCTTTCTGCGTCTTGAGATTAGCCAGGATGCCATAGGCATCAAACTCTCTTAGGCTAAGTATGCATGGGATCTCCTCGAAATATTTTGCATGACTGACTACAAGCCAACACCGACTCTTTTTCTGTCTAGGGATCACCTTGAGGATGGAGGTGACACTCCATTAGTTGACAGCACTCTCTAGCGACAGCTAGTGGGGAGCTTATTATACCTCACCCACTCCAGACCAAATCTCTCATATGCAGTAGGGGCAATTTCCAGATACATGCAGGAGCCGCATGAGCTACACTGGAATGCTACCAAGCGCATCCTTCGATATGTGCAGGGCAACATCACCTTCGGGATTCACTATGCAGCAGGCACTACATTGAGTCTCCTTGGCTTCACATATTCTAATTGGGCAGGAGACAACATTGATCGCAAGTCCACCTCCAAATATTCACCCAGTCTAGGATCTGGCCCTATCTGTTGGTCGAGCAAGAAGCAGGCTGCTATTTCTCTCTCTTCAGTTGAGGCCAAGTACAGAGGAGTAGTCAACATCTCCATTCAGGCTCTATGACTACAACACTTCCTCACTGAGTTGGGCGTCTAGTTCCACCAACCCATTGTCATCTAATGTGACAACCAGAGCACTCTCAAATTTTGCAGGGATCCAGTGCAACAGCAGCGGACGAAGCACATAGAGATCCATATGCAATACATCAGAGACTTAGTACATGATTGGGTCATTGATTTGCAATTTTGTCCCTCAGCAGAACAGACTGCAGACATCTTCACCAATACATTCACTGAGCAGAGGTTTTGCTCTCTGCACGATCGTCTTGGAGTGAAGGACACAGTTGCTTAGCAACTACCTTTTCTTCCTCTTTTCTTTTGATTACATTGTATTTTGAGGGGGGGTTTTTCCCAAGAGGTTTTAACTCTTTCCTCAATTATAGTACAAGTTTCACTATATTTTGAGTGACCTTTAGCCTTAGTTTCTAAGGCCCATTTTCTATTTTTCCCCGTAGTGGTGTTCAGGGGGGGTGTTGGAACTACTACACACCTACATGCCGATTCTTAGTTAGAGAATGGGACTACATGTAAGATTCCTTTTGCATGATTTACTCCTTGATTTGCTTCTTCTTTAACTCGGCAACTGGTTAGTTCTTTTGCATGATTTACTCCCTGATTTGCTCCTTCTTTCACTCCGCAACTGACTAGTTATCTACGAAACTTGTTGTAGGTGTTGAGTCTTCTCATTGATCACCACTATGGTGCATTACCTTGGGATCTTCACCTAGTAATGCTACATCATGAGCATTGTAACCTATTTTCTAATGAATTATTCTTTTCTTCTTTTGATTTTCTTTTAGTGTTTTTGCTCTGCAAAGCTGTGTGTTCAACCTTTACTAGTTGAATTCATCTATGCAGGTTTTCTAACAAATTTAGACACTACATTGAAGTCTATGCTAGCGCTTCATCATTTGTGCATATGCTAGTTGTGTTATTTAACTGCGTTGAAGATTGAAATCATGTGTGTTGTTTGTTGTCATGGGTCAATACAAAATGTGAAAGCATTGAATTGGTTATATATATGTGAACATGAATGATTGAAGGCTGAAATATATATATGATATTGAATTCTATGAATATATATGTTTTGAATTCCATATATGGCGTCAATTCATATGATGGCATACCATTGGCTCTAATGAGATTATATAATGATCACATGTGCACCGGTTATATGTTGAAGTTAAATATGCAACAATAAATTGATTTATATGTTAATTGGTTTCAACAAAGTTTATATGCGCATTGAAGACAAATTTATGCCACTAGAAGGGTCATGATCATACAAGCTACTTTGAGTTTGAACATATTTATGTCATCCAAAGGTTTTAGACAACTAATAAAAGGATATTCCTTTAGGAACAAATATTGGTCATTTGGCATTCTTTCATGTTTGTTTGTAACAGGAATTGAGATATATAAGTCCCCATCAAGAACCAATCTGCATTGTCTAGTTTGTTGGCTCCTTGCAAGTTTTGGACAAGAGAGAATTATACTATTGAAGGAATACTAAAACTACTTCCTAGTTTGGTTCAATAATATTTTGGAATCTTTGCACACATATCCTGAAAAGGTGACACTCCTCATTTGTTGACCTTGAGCCTTTAGTTTTGCTGACACGATCACCAAATTTGATGAATTGTTAGAGTTAATCAATACTCTCATAATCGCCACTGTTGATGGGATGATAAATATCAACAAGGACACTCTTTCTGACATTAAAATATATCTGCAAAATGCATATGACAAAATTGATTTTTTACAACTTAAATCTCAGGTACAACAAGATGAACTACAACAGTGTAGACATCATTCCGAACATGTATTTTTTCAAAATAACCCTGTATTTGAGTTTGAAACATAGTCCCATAAACTATCATAAAGTAACAAGATTAATGAGATTGAGGTTGGTTCTTATTTAATACCTATTTCAAGAGAAAATGTGCACAAATATGCAAAAATTCAATTTGCACTTCCAAAGCCCATTATCAAACCTTGGGAAGAGCTTGTCAACAACATAAACAAAACCAATATTGGATAAGAAAAGGATGTGTCATTTCGTATTCCAGACTACTTTATGATTATTTAGTTTCATAGTGTTGGATTTATTCATGAAAATTCATATTCACTTGTTCATGTTCTTTATACATAACATATTGTGAAATGCCAACATTGTAACAGAGTTGGCCATATCAAATATCACTATTTTGATCGCCATCCATGTGAGAATTTTGGTGAGCACACTCATCATTAAAATAAATGCTTCGAAAGGAAGGACAAAGATTCATCTTGGTTGGATTTCTTTTTTCAATGGGCTTTAACAACCAAGAAGATATTTCAGTCATATGTCATAATTTCTTCTAAAGTATTAAAAATTCTTGTAGTTGATTTTTATTCATCTTCTCACCTTTCATTTGACAAGGTGGAATTGATGGTCATATGCAAGCTTCAAAGCCACATCAAGCAACCCTAGGCCACAACTTGAACCTATTGTTGAGCCTACAACCAAATATTACCATACCTAGATTTAGAGTTGTATCCGGAGACAAAAAAGCCGTTAACCATGCCTTTGGTTGGTGGTCGTCCTTAAACCATCGCAGGTTTAGGCCTTCCTTTTCAATTTGAGGTTCTCCCCTTTCTCCGTAGGGTGAAGACCTCCCTTTTCCACGTTGATGATCTCCCACTTCAAGGAATTAAGGGTAACTTACTCTAGCATAAGACTTTAGCTTCTTACTAGATTTGGAAACGTTCCAAGAACTACACTAACCATTCCAGGTTGACACTGAGAGGTCTCCCATTACACAAAATATGGGAGCACTTCCTCTAAGAGAAGACTTCAACTTCTAGCCAGATTTGGAAGAGTTCTAGGAATTGCATTAATCATTCCAATGTTGGTAGTCATCCTTAAACCATTACTAGTTGATACCTTGAGTTCTCCCACCTTATATCATCATCTCGAAGAGCATACTAAACCTATTTTTTCCATTCATTATTTAACATTTTGGATTACGCTCTCTTCTTGGACTTGTATATACCTTTTCAGATTAAGGTGGGTAATATGGGACACATAATATGCTAAGGGTTGATGTGGAATGTGTACAATCACCGGAGTCCAAGGGACCACTTCGTATATGAAGACCAAGAGTCACAAGGAAATGTATAAATATGTAAGTTTTCTTAATAGAATGCAATTCACATTTATCCCATTTGGTTGTCCACATTCAATGTGTGTTTAACATGTGTCAATATGTAGATAATCGTTCCAGTAATATATATCTAATGTGGATTTATGTGGTTTTATTCCAAATATTTATAATTCAGGAAAATGAAATCTTTCACATATGAATTGAATTAATGTTTATGCTATAGTGATTTCTAAGTGTATGGATTCATTTCGGTTATTTGCTTATTAGTTTAATTCATAAGCAAGTAATCTCAAGATTACTCATTTTATGAGATTTTTATAAGGATCCTTTATTTATCTGCCAAGTAATATAATGTAGGTGGCATTAGTTAGATTCATTTCCATTGATTCTTGATGTTAATCCTAAGAACATATATAGTTTGATCTGCATTCATTCAAAAGATAAGAGAATTTCACTTTAGTAGTTGTCTTTCTTTTCTTTCGTATTAAGGATTACTCTTCTCTTTTCTTTTTTAATTTTAACTTATAATTTCCTATATAAATTAAAATTAGGGAGTATATTTCTTACTGTTTTTGTAGATAATTATATGCCATTTCTTTCAGGCCGGTTACAATTTCTTCTGGTGTTGATTCTTGTATCATATTCTTGTATATTTTGTATTATAATAATTTTCTTTAGTTTATGTTACATTATTCCATAACATATATTTGTGTAACACATTGTTGTATAGTAATATTGAATCTAACTTTATAAATAGTAGACATAAATTAGAATTAGATAATGCAAGGAAATATACAATCTTCTTCTTTCAACTGTTATGTTTTTTCTGTACTGTTTTATTTCATTTGTATTATTAATTTCATCTTTGATGTATTATATTTAATTGATTATTAATTTAGAAGCTTAGTTATGTTAATAAGAGGTAGTTACATTAGTCTTGGAATAGTTTTAGATTAACCTTAGTTTGTTAGGACTATTTGTTTCCCTGGATTCTTTTTCATAAGAGGAGGAATTCAAACACTAATGGAGCCTTAAAACCCATCGAGGACAACCACACCAAACATCTAGGGATATTTAAATAGCTCTAGTCTGGGTTGTTTCTCACTTGTTGACAAGGGTGCACAAAACCCACGTCAACAAAATGGTGCTAGAAGGAGGGCCCATTCAACTATAAATGGCAAAAGGAAGTAATAACAACAAATTGTTAGGTCACCTACTGTCACCAAAAGTCGTACAAATGCTCCCCCTCCTAATACTTATACTAGCTGTTAGCCACAACCCTAATAGACCAATATTGAGCCTACCACTCTAACTCAATGACATATATGAGCTAAAATTTATTAAGTTATTCAAATATCTCATGAACTTCTCTCCCGAACTCAAGAAATATTTGAACAAAATTCTTTTATTTAGAGAACATTATCTCAATACTTAGTCATTCCTCTTGACTTATAGTCACAAGAACTCATAATATTGGATCCACATGAAGACATCCCTCAAACTACCACTACTTTCAACAATAGGTTGCATGACAATCTAAGTGGCAGAGTCATTGACCTTAATCTATCTACATCAGAGATACCTACTGGTGATTCCAACCAATTGACCTTTCTTGGAGGTTCATATTTTAATCCTTCCCTAACTAGCTCACCATCTTCCGCAACAGACTCCTCTAGTGAAGAAGGCTCTTCTAAGTCATCGAAACATGAAGGATCCCCAAGGATGGTGATTAATAAAAGAGACCATAAAATAATCTTACAGCCGCTTCACTAGATCAGGATGTTATTATTGTACATCGCATAAAGAATCCCCTACTAAGAAACCCTCAAATGTTTCTCCAAAAATCTGATCCCAAGTCCAAGCAGGCAACTGAGGATCACATCAAGGAATTTATGTTAGATAATAGACAAAAAGAGTGTTCGGAATGAAGACGTAGTATGCATATTATTCATTTTGCATTTGAGGGGAAGGCCACTGTTCGGTATTTCTCTCAGCCTCTCCAAAGTGTCATTTCTTGGGGACAATTTTATATTATGTTTCTGGAGAAATTTTGACACGCTAAAACACCCAAGGAACTGGTCACAGAATTGTCAAATATGAAAATGGAGAATAAAGAGAAGGTAAAATATTCCAATGTTAGATTTTGTTCATTAAAAAATAAAATTCTTGTTTAATCTATGCCTTCTCAAGATATGATTGTTTCCTAGTATTTAAATGCTTTACCTCATGAAATAGCCATGTGGGTGAAGTGTTATAGACATTTTTGGGCACTGCAACCCCAATCATACATGTCCATAAACCAAGGGCTTCTAAGTCCTTAGAAGTGTTGCTTCACACCCTAAAGGAACAAGGTCAGCTGATTACATCATCTCCGAGAATTTCTCCACAGAAAATTGCTTAGAACTGGTCAAAACTGGACCATACAGACTGCCCAGTGCAGAGGGTGTGATGCATCTCACCTGATCAGTGTAAAAGTTGCGATGCATATTGAAAATCCCTTCTGTAGGGTGTGATGGGTGAGAGTATACAAATGGCAGAGATAGTTTGCAAGGTGGATGATCATGGAATCTTCCAGAAACTTCTCTTGTGACACTTGCCTCTCTAAATTCGTCCAGGGATGAGTAAGAAATCATCAATCTTCAAGTGGAATCAAAAAATATCAGAGGGAGGACACTAATCAAAATCCCAGAAGCCGACTCACCCCCTACAATCATCTATATATGGATCCCTCATCACAGAGATCCAGAGGTTGGAATCTTGTATCTTGTAAGGAAGTGTTGTTGGTTTCCTCGTGCAACATCATAGTGTTAGGTGATCTAAGCTTTTCATGAGGTGAAGAAGGGCTTTCATGATGAGAGGGTGACACTGGGTCAGAACAATTGGTTGTAATCCTCTTTGCTATTCTTGATATTAATAAAGCTATTCAAGTTTTCCTCCACATTCTTGTATGTTTGATGACATATGCATTTGTGTGGTCAATACATATTTGGCCCTGTACTGTTTTTTATTGTAGATCTCTATTCTTCAATAGTATTATGTTACTTTGATTCCACGGGTGCTCTTTGAATCTGGGTAGATGAAAAAGGAGCGGCGAAGATCTATCAAAAAGGAGGACCAAGCAAGGAACCAAGCGCAACACTAAGGTTGGTGTCCTTTGTTCCCCTCTTATATACTTCTCATAAAGGAAAGTGAAAGTAGTTTTAGTTTGTTTTTTTCTAAGATAGCTACCAGTCTTAGTGGGACTAGCAGCTCCGAGTGGACACTATATTTCCCGATAACAAAATGGAAACTCCACTGGGGAGAAAATAAATTGTTTTCTTGTCTATATTTTTTTATTTATAAACTTACAGATGGAGCCTGAAGTCAAGCTAGCTAGCCTTTGAACTGCATTTACTATGCTAGTGCAAAGTAGATCAATGTTGCTTCAGTCTATTTCTGGGTTTTGTTTATAAACTGAACAATCAATTTGCAAACATTCTAATTACCTTGGTGGTGGCTCTAGTAACCTCATTAGATCAACCCCTGTGATCTATATTTACTGAACATCACTTGCTCGGCCTAAATCCCTGAACTAAGCTGCAAACTGTGACCAAGAACCAAGTTGAAGTCTCATCCCTAGACCATCGCACCTTCTACTCTTGGGAATCTGGATGTATCGCACCTCCCGTGTGCAGTAGGTGCACTGCATCACACTTTCCCTGTGTTACAGGTGCGCGGATCAGACAAGACCTCTTCTGCTTCTAGATTTTGGTTTTTTGTTCACTCTCTTCAGCTTTATTCCGGAGTTTTTTTGTCTGTGATCAATACACCTCTATGGAAACCCCATTCCTTTCCATCATTCCACCTCCATTGTGCAAAGAACTATGAATGTTTTTGTGTATTGTGTGCCATTTCCAGTTCTCTTTTACAAAGAAGTGGCGTAATCGAACTGTCGTTTCTTGATTTGGAAGTGTCACAAGTGTCGTTTTCAGTCGTAGAAAAGAATCCTATTATTCTTGATGGTTGATTATACTATTACTCTTGTATTTGATTTGAATTAGTAGTTTTTCAAGCGTCGGAAACAATTTTCAATTCGAAATTGCAAAGTTTCGTCATTATCTTCCTTTCGTATTGTGAAGAAAAATTGTTAGTACTATCGCTTTGAAAAGATAATTCAGATTTGTACTTAGCATTCTTCTTTTCATTCACACATTAAGAAGGCTGAAAAAAATACATGCATGTGCACTTGCGTTTAGAATGCTTGTTGGTTTGGTTTAGGACAGTGCATCTAGTGTGTGCTCTGTGCTCTATGTTGAAAGAATATCATCTCTCTTTCCTTAGTAGCTAGGATTTTCATTGCAAAAAGAAGATTAAATGATTGTTTATCATCTTAGATTGCATTTTTAGGAAATATATATCTACATCACGAGGTGAACCTGAAAGGAAAATTTCTTAAACAAGATCAACTGTAAAATAAATTTAATGAACATAAAAATGCTTTGGAACCTAACGCACAACATTTAGAAGTCTAGGCTAGAGACGTATTCCGGCGTCGTAAAGCCTGGTAACTATTGCTTTCATTACTGGTTGGGTGATTCCTCCTCTTTAAGACGACAAGTGCCAGTACGAACTTGTGCTCCCACGTACTGTTGAGTATATATTTGGAGACCACAATAGGTTATATCATTTATCCTTAGGAAGTTGTGTCTGCCACCCTATTGATCGCAATGCACTGGACACAGCATTCGAGAAGATTGACTGTCGTACCATAAAAAGTATTTTGCAGTTTTGCGATTGGTTTGGTAATCCCTATGTCGAGCTTTCCAAAGTGGTCCCTTTCGTTCCTTTTTAGACTCCTTAAAGGAAAAGGTACATCTGAGCACTTGTCACTTCAGGATCATTAAAAATCGAAGGCGACTAGAGTCATGTTTTGTTTTTTCTCGACTCTTAAAAATTGAAAAAACAAGTTGTGTCAAAGTGTCTAACATTCATTAAATTCGGAATCATTTTCCCCTATTATTTTGAGTTGATCAAGTAATCCACAATCGTGGAAGAAAGTCAATCAAAGCACTGTCATTCATGGACGCTTACAAGCCAACCGTCGTTGAGTTTGGAAACGAAACTATTCTGAACAAAGCAAACTCGTTTGATCAGATCAAAGTCCCCAAGGTTGGTTGGAGAAAGTACTTCGACATCCTCAAAGACTCCGATTACTCTGAACATTTATGGTATCCCTGCCTCTACAGAAGAAATTCTGCAGCCACAAAAGGACATTACAACTAATCCTAGTGTGACGGTAAACACTTCTATTACCAAACTGGCTCCATCTACAGCTGATTCAGAAGGTGTTACTCCCCAAACATCAGACACTGTAGAACCTATACCTTCTTCGACACCAAAAATATTTTACGGACCTGACGGTCTACCTCTTCTGCCTGGATTGATTATCATAGAAGAGATTATGGAGGATCCTCAGTCCAACACTCCATCGCAATTTGGAGCCGGGATCACCCTATATCCTTCTTCATCAGAAGTTAGTCTCCCACCATCGGAAGTACCTGAAGAATCGCTGAGAAATCTTTTGGATAGACTAAATATGTCTGAACAACCGTCGACATCTAGGACTTTGTCATCCGACACAGCAGCGACAGAACTTCCTGCTCCTACTCCGAAAATGTTTTCCGGTGTACCATCTATCCCAACTAGCTCTCAACCGCTGGATGGAGACCATCCAGAGGCTGTTTCAACAGTATGGACTATTTCTGTTTGTTTGTCTGGAATAATATTTGGAATCTCTTATGTTGAGTCTCAACAAATTGATCCTTCACAGTGTCAATTTGGGCAATATGGTCCCTAAAGGCAGATCATTCCTTTGAGCACTGGGTTACCGCCGTATGGAGGGCAGTATACCCTTTCATTGTCTCCCCTGGGAGAACAACCATATGAGAGCTCACAACAGAATTCAGGGTATGCTGGAATTACATTTAGCGGTTGGGTGCCAATACTGCCTCAACAACCAGGAGTTTTATGCTTGATGTAACAAAGTTTACCTATGTCAAATATCCCCACTACGCCGGCTATTGTAACTGTGTCGCAAGTACAAGCGTTGCCTGCTGTATTCCAAACTCAGGTTTCTCAGGTCGTAATACAACAACCTCTTGTCCTTGCAACGCAACCACAATCACCGACTAGTGGAATGACCCAGGTTCAAAAGAGGCCTATTACCCCTCATCTTGGTCAAACAGTCAGTACTAGACAACAGCTCATGGCTTCATAATAATGGCTGGTACAATACCAACAACCGCAACTCCAACAAGTTTACCAAGGATCTGAGCAACGAGTCTTTGCAAGTAATGGGCAGCCGTACATTCAAAACGGTCAACATCAATCATATCATAATGGTCATGCCGATCAACCTTACCAAAGTAACCAGCATCAAATGCATTATGCTGGTATGCAAAGACCAAATACTCAAGCAATTCTATCTTATCCTATGTATGCTTCGTCGAGCTTGAATCAACAGTTGCCTTTCGTGGCGACTTTAGAGTTACCGGACCTAAATTGACTAACGAATGATCCAATTGCCTACACCCCTTGGTGGCCAGTGATTCCACATAAACTTCCGTCAGATATTCCTAAATTTAATGGAAATTTGGGTGAAAATCCATCGAATTATGTGATGACCTTTCATCTGTGGTGTTCATCAAACACTCTCAACGATGATTCGATCAGGCTTCACCTTTTTTAGCGAACGTTAACTGGTTCAGCAGTAAAATGGTATATCGAATTGCCTAGAGCTTTTTTTGATAAATTTAGTACCCTATCCACAACCTTTTTAACCCATTTTCAGTTACCCATAAGGTACGAAACGAGAACAGAGCTACTTACCAATTTCAAACAAACGACGACCACTCACATATCCGATCATATTTATGACTGGCGACGTCGTCGTAGAATGGTAAAAACATATGTTCCTGATCAGCTATTGGCTGAATTGTTTATTAAGCCATTGTTACCTTGTATTACAAAAGATGTGGCAAAGGGAGGAGTCGTCACTGAAGAGCAAGTTATTGCTTGTGCACAATATCTAGACTTGATCTATACTCAGTCTATCACACTCTACGACAAAATCCCTGATGCTCCTAGACTGGATTTTTCCATTCCTCCCCCTCCTAAATCAAACAAAGACTCTCATGTCAGCGATGGCGTGATAGGTATGAATAGCACGAAATCCATAAAGGCTACGTCAAAGAAGGCCCGTACGACTTCAAGTCAAAATGGAAATGAACAAATTCTCACCTTAGAAGTAAATGTCGTGTGAACTGACAAAGGGAAAGAACCCAAGCAACCAGGAGGCAAGAAGGAAAAGAAAGGGACGAAGAAGAAACAGGAGGAGTCATCTCCTAAAAAATCTTCTGCAAACCCTTCTGGAGATAGGAAACCAAGTCATCCATGCTTTATATGTGATGAGGATCATTGGAAGAGAGAGTGTCCATATAAAGCTGAGCTTAGGAAATTCTTCAACAATTCAAAAACCTCGGCGGTATTGATTGATTCGTTTCCGAACCGAGAAAAAAATCTGGTTGCTAGCGACAATGCTTCCCCGTCCCAAGTGCTAATGTTGTCTGTTTCGAACCATCTCAATGATGCTTTGATATCGACAAGGAATAAAATTACGGGAATCCACAGATGTCGAACAACAAGGATAATGATCAACCTAGTAATTCGGCAACAACTTCAACCGAAGTTATGCCACCCATCATTCCTAAACTAACAATAAAACCGCTAAAGGGAGTAGTACACAAATTGATGTTTAATCCTCGTGCCAGAGCAGCACAACATTATAATATAGTGGAGGATCTGGCCCAATCACCGTCTGCTATGTTGACACTTGAGGTACTGCAAAATTGCCCCTCCCAAAAGAAGGCTTTATTGTCAGCGATAGGTGGGATTGACCCAACGGATTCCAATCTTGTGGCCTTTAATCACAAAGGATATGACCCTCAGTTACCAACTCAATTAGCTTTCCTTATTCAAGTCAAAGCCCTCAACAAGACTGTTCATCGAACAATTATTGATGAGGGGGCATATACATGTATTATGTCGATGAGTTGTTGGAAAAATTTAGGATCTCCACCCTTGTCGCGATTGTCGACTACATTAAAAGCATTTGATGGATGAACATACACCCCATATGGGATATTAAGTAACTTCCAAGTTGAATTGGGGGGCAAAGCAATAGAAATTTATGTTGAAGTTATCGACGAAAACCTCACTTACAACATCCTACTGGGAAGGCCCTGGGTATATGCTATGGCTGTCGTTCTGTCGATGTACTTCAAGAAGGTTGCATTTCCCTTCCTAGGAGGAATTACGGTCGTCGACCAATAAAGATTTCTCCCCAAGAATTCACAAGTTATGGGAAGCATTCCAATGATCCATGGAAGCCCTCATTCACTTCAAAGTATCGGAGTAGGCCTACTAAAATACCCTACATTAATGAGGACTTTTGCCCTACTGCCTCCAATAAATTTGGCGGAAGTGGCAACAATGGGAACCTGCAATTAAAAAAAAATATGAATTTTTTGCTTTGGAAAACTTAAAACTAATTTTAATTAACTAGGTTTTTTTTTATTGACTTAATAAAACATGTTAATAATCAAAGATACCAAAACATTTAGTAATAGCAAAAGTGTGTCTAGTTACAAATCACAAAACGTTATTTGAAGTGACATGATTTTGTTTGAAAAACCATGATAAATTAACCCACATTCATTTATAATAATAAATTATGTATATTCAAATTCTACCACATTTAAAATAAAAATTAATAAAAATAAAAAAGTTAATACTCCTTATAGCCAACACTATGTTTTGTTTTCCTTCCCGATAATTTATTTTAACTTTTTATATTTTAATGTAATTATGTCTTGCTTTGTCCTTTTGCCACAAGTTTATGTCATTTTTTTCTACGTTGATATTTAGTCTTTTTAATTTCATTAAATAGCATGAGATAAAACAAAAAATGTACACAAAGACTTGATTCAACTCTATATGTATGTGATGATATCTATAAAAATGATATTGTTGTTTTTACGGAGTATAAAGAGTGTCATATCATTCGGAAGATGTATATACACATTTTATGGTAGAAATATGTATATCTTATAAATAGAGATAAGTATGTCAGATATCATGGAAAGAAGCTTGTGATAAATACACTATGGACATTTGTCATTTTTAAAGAAAAATAACTACTCATTTTGTTTGATAATTCTAATCCACCACATAAAGTAAGAATTATTGAAAGGAATCTAGTGTAGATTATGACTACTTGATTTGTATATGTGTAATCTCCCATAATAATTTTCCATTTAAATCTAACCTTTAATACCTATACAAATAATCTTCTAAATATAAAAAATTTAATTTACTTAGATCTCATGATCATTGTGAACATTTGAAATAAAAAAATTTGATTTATTTCGATCTGCATGATCGCTGTGAATATTTGAAACATAATCCTTGACCATACACCAATATTAATACTTACTAAATATTGATAACTAAAATTTTTATTTAAAAAATAAAACATGAAATTAAAATTTATGAAAAAGATTTTTAATTTAAAAAATTAAAATTATAACAAAATATTCTAATATTTAAAAATAATATAATCACTCATTTTATGACTTTTATATCCAATCAAAATCAAATTATAAGAAAACTTCTATTTCGAAATCAAAATCATATAATATGAAATTTAAAATTCATCATTAGATACTATGATATTTTTACAAATCATTAACTATTATATTGCTTTACAAATTATTAATGTATAGAATTTATATAAACCTTACTTTATATTTTTATTATTGATTGATTTCTATTTTACAAATCATTAAATACTATGTAGCTATACAAACTATTAATTTATTTTCATGGTATAGAATAGTATAAAATTTATATAAACATTATCATATTTTTATTAATTGATTGATTTGATTCATTCTGAGTAGTTTCTAATTACTTATATAGTAATTTTTTTGCAAAGTTTATTATAATAATTACATGTCGTTCATTTTATGCAGATTATTTTTTATATTATTTATATATAAATATATATATTAATTTTGGGATTAATTTAAATTAGTGTTATTAAAATAAAATATTTACCTATCTTTGTGAAAAACAAATATGTAAATATCTAGAAATTATAATGAAATCAACCTTATATACCATCCCACTTGTCGATTCGTATTGTCTCTTTATTATACATTTTTTATGCTTTCCCCTCTTCTAATTAAATGTGTACTAAGGATCCGTCTTTCTCCAATGTCGACATGCATGATGAGTTGTTCTTTTCCGTATGTAGCTTATCATAGTGCCTTTTATATTTATGGGTGTGTTGAATTTTAAATGAAATTTTCATTGTATTTTTCTCCTAGGCTATGCACGTGGATTAATATCATCGTTTATTAAATTTATTTATTTTATCTATTAAAAAATATTTTATAATATTTTATATTTTAAGAGCTTAATTATATCAACTTGAAAAATGTGTTGAAGTTGTTATCTAAAAGAATTATTTGTTAAAATGTTAATGGCTTTCTAAATGTGTTTAGTGGTGGTTTATATTTAATTTAGTTTATTTTTCTAAAATTTTAATGGTGAGAAAATTATTATTTATTTGTATATTTTAATTTACAGTTTGTGTTAGCTAATGGTGTATTAGGGGAATTTTGACGTTTTAAATGGATTTTGTAAGGAAATTATAAAATAATAGTGGGAATAATAAATTAAGATTAAATTACATCATCAAATTTTAGAAGAGAAAAAAAAAAACTATTTGTTCAACTCGTATTTTCAACTTATATCCCTTTGGTTTTACTCAAATTTTGAGCGGGAACACTCGTCGGATGCATAGTTTTATTCATCATCCAATGAGTATTCATGTTGCAAACTTTCAATGGACCTTGCTACCCAAAAAATGACAAATATATCAAAAAATGTAATTGCTACAAGAAAAATGAAGAATACATGAAAAACGTGATTGCAATCACGTTTTTCATGTATTTCTCATTTTTTGTGTACAGGTTCCATTGAAAGTATGAAACCTGGGTACTCAAGGAATTAAATTTTGCATCCAACGAGTACTCCCGCTCAAAATTTGTGTAAAATCTTAAGGAAATAAGTTGAAAATACAAGTTGAAAAAACAGTTTTATTATTTGATTTTTTTTAATCATTTTACATTTGAACCCCAAAATGGTGAATCTTCTCCATGGTTGACATCATCATCGTGAATCATATTGGTTCTTATAAAGTTTATTTTCGTTGTACGTTTTTCTTAGAAGACCCATTTTATACCTCGAAAGTTCTCTTATGGTTTTTTTAGTGTTAATGTAAATTATTTGGAATGTTTACAGAAAATTATACAATGGATTTGAGAATGGTATAAAAATATCAAATTACATGAATGAATTATATTTATGAATATATAATTTTTATTCAAATAAAGTGTGTCTAAATATGTCAAATTTGAGTTTCTTATCATTAATTGGTCATTTTTCATGCCAAATATAATACATCTATGTTATCGGAATCTTTGAGTACAAAAATGATGAAATCTTGCTACAAAAACTTCTATTATTGTACAGGATATGATTATCTAATGGACGGCTGATGACAGGCTGCCCGTAGCCTGCAAACCAGGATCTTTTAATACAACTCTCATTCAGAATTCTCAAACTTCATCCAAAAACCATCGCTTCTTATCTCCAATTCATAGGAAAATATGTGCGCACTGACTGATAAATGTTGCATAAGTCTTCAATCATCCTTAACAGAACCAATTCAATTCACCTTTCAAAATAACGCAACATTCCCAGCAATTACAGTAGAGCTGACATGTGAACTTCTTTCACTTCAGAATACCCTTATGTTTGAAACACTCAACGATGTCAACAAGGGTCCGTTCAACTGCATGTACTCCACGCATGCACGGCGTTCAGCAATGGAACACAGTTCATATATATATGACAGCGTCGTGCTCCTGCTTTTCCACACTCACAGGCACCAATTGTAAACTACGCCCACAGCAAACTGATTACAATCCGCCCTACAACTATGCTAGTTTTCATATGGCCATCAAACACATAACGAATGCCACACCTCCTCTGCAATTACATCGGATTCCTCCAACCTTTATCGAGGTGATGGTGAGCACTATACACACTACGCTTGCAGGTAGAGCTGCATAGGTTTATATATGTAACCTGCAAACCATGAACGCGTGCCTATACTCAACCTTACAATATATATAAAAGACTCACGGAAATTTAAACAGGGTTTGAACCTATCTTACCACCATCGCCCACGTATTCATACACAGTAAATGCACCTCCGGCAATCCTATCATACTGTTCCTTAAAAAAAAATAATGTAATTCATATGCCTAAACAGTGTTTTCCTCTCCCTATAATAAATGAAAATACAGGGCGGCAAATATATGTTTAACCATAAAAAGAAACGGGCCAAACTTTACATTACATAGTAAAACATCAAGCGTATGAACCCCATACATAACACATCCAGTTATTGAATAAATGAAAAGGTTAAACAAGAAATCGATAATCCATGAGGACGCGGGAAAAAAATATAGTCACAATACTTTTGCACGCTCCTCCCTCTCTCTTTGATGAGATGAGAGCTCAGCTGCAGCTTTATTTATAATAATAATGGATATGTACAATAGATGTTCTCACACCTTATCTTCTAGAAAAAAACAGGCTTTTTCCTCTTTTACATAATGATATAAAGCTGGAAGTTTTTCCCCATCCTTATCCTAATTTTACTTGGAAACATAGAAATTATTATCCCGATTCTATCCTTTTATTTAGGGAAAAGAATATTTACATAATTTTTTTACTTTCCTATTTTTAACTGAGAAAAAACATATTTTTAACTAGAAAAAAAAAACATAGAAAGTGCAGGCTTTTCTCTGAGTCGCCTGCTCCTGCATCAGACTCCCAAGGTTGAAAATGATCATGATCTCCTGATCATGTGGTTTGTGGTCGTGATCTTCCTGGATCCCATACTTTGTTTTGCAACCGTCCAGATGCTTTATTCCTGTGGTGCCGCTGCATTTCTGTTGTCCTTTCCTCCATCTTCTTCTTTCTATCAATCAGGTTCACATTCTGATTGATCCTGCTTGCTGCTATTTCTATTTTCCTCCAATTTGATTGCTGCATCATCAGCTGCCATATTTCTTCAATTTCTATGTCCAGCTTGCTGTTGCTGTTCCCAATTTCTGTTAATTCAACTGCCGCCATAGAAGTTGCTTTCGCTGCCACCATAGATGTTGCTGCCTCCCAAGCTTCTTGTCCCTCTGCAACATCCTTTGGCTCATCACCTGTAAACACAATCAAATTGTTAGCATTAAAATTACAAGACCCACTGGTCTCATTTGTCGATTCAATCACCAACTTTTCTCTCTGCAGCTCCAAGTCTTTTTCCGGACTCAAAAAATTTTCATTGCCTTTCTCCTCAGCTTTCTCTGGCAATAATTCAGCATGCTGATTTCTATTCACTAGGAGACTGTCAGCTAGTCTCGCCTTCTTACCATTTTCTGCTTCATGACTATCCTTCATGAAAACTTCCCTGTCATATCCTGGATTCTCCAACCAGTATTCCACTAGTGCAATTTCTTTGTAGCATTGTTGCAGCATCACATCATCATTTACAGTCCCATTTATCTTGGCATCCTCTTTCTTATGTCCTTTACTGTGGTTTTTTGCTGAACCTCTGCTATGACTATTAGTAGTCATCTTCTTTTCGTCTTTCCTCACGAGCTCCTTTGCAACAAGCCTCTGCAACAGCTAGTCCTCCTAGCTGCAATCTTACCTCACTAAGCCCACCTCACTTAGTCTTTTGGTAAGCTCGGGTTCTCCGTCTGGAACCTCTTCCTG
This sequence comes from Pinus taeda, assembly GCA_000404065.3. Lineage (NCBI taxonomy): Eukaryota > Viridiplantae > Streptophyta > Pinopsida > Pinales > Pinaceae > Pinus > Pinus taeda. The sequence goes on along the minus strand of APFE030566269.1, from coordinate 265,300 downwards.
AGCAACACCTTTGCTCCTTCTAGGCTTCTGCAATCTTTGCTCTGATACCACTTGATGCAGGGGTAACCTGCAATAACCAGGATCTTTCTTCACTCATGCATATAAGCTTAAAACTAACCATAGGGCCTTACACAATATATAAAACTGAAAATCCACACAACAAGAATGCACATAATATTATGAAAAAAAATAAAATATTTACAATAGAATTCATGGCCTATTCGTGGCCTCTCATTCTTCATTCCCACTCCTTCTCTCTCACTCTCTCCTGAGAACACTTCAGTTGTCCTCTCTATCCAGCCTTCAGCTGAATGCCAGGTTCACTGCCACCTTCTCTGTAACCATAAACTTCGTTTACAAATTCCAAATCAGAAAAACAATCTCACCTCTAAGATCTTGTCTGATCTTGTCTTCTTCCCACTGCTGCAATCCTGTTCACTTGTGCATGCTGCATATGAGATCTTCAACAAAACTTTCTTCAGTTCTTCAAAAAAAACATACTAAAAAAACAAACTTCTTCAAGAAAATATTCCCGCTCTGATACCACTTGATGACAGGCTGCCCGTAGCCTGCAAACCAGGATCTTTTAATACAGCTCTCATTCAGACTTCTCAAACTCCATCCAAAAACCATCGCTTCTTATCTCGAATTCATAGGAAAATATGTGCGCACTCACTGATAAATGTTGCATCAGTCTTCAATCATCCTTAACAGAATCAATTCAATTCACCTTTTAAAATAACGCAACATTCCCAGCAATTACAGTCGAGCTGACATGTGAATTTCTTTCACTTCAGAATACCCTTATGTTTGAAACACTCAACGATGTCAACAAGGGTCCATTCAACTGCATGTACTCCACGCATGCATGGCGTTCGGCAATGGAACACAGTTCATATATATATGACAGCGCCGTGCTCCTGCTTTTCCACACTCAGAAGCACCAATTGTAAACTACGCCCACAGCAAACTGATTACAATCCGCCCTACAGCTATGCTAGTTTTCATATGGCCATCAAACACATAACGAATGCCACACCTCCTCTACAATTACATCGGATTCCTCCAGCCTTTATCGAGGTGATGGTGCGCACTATACACACTACGCTTGCAGGTAGAGCTGCATAGGTTTATATATGTAACCTACAAACCATGAACGCGTGCCTGTACTCAACCTTACAATATATATAAAAGACTCACGGAAATTTAAACAGGGTTTGAACCTATCTTACCACCATCGCCCACGTATTCATACACAGTAAATGCACCTCCGGCAATCCTGTCATACTGTTCCTTAAAAAAAAATAATGTAATTCATATGCCTAAACAGTGTTTTCCTCTCCCTATAATAAATGAAAATACAGGGGAGCAAATATATGTTTAACCATAAAAAGAAACAGGCCAAACTTTACATTACATAGTAAAACATCAAGCGTATGAACCCCATACATAACACATCCAGGTATTGAATACATGCCGAGGTTAAACAAGAAATCGATAATCCATGAGGACACGGGAAAAAAATATAGTCACAATACTTTTGCACGCTCCTCCCTCTCTGTCTGATGAGATGAGAGCTCAGCTGCAGCTTTATTTATAATAATAATGGATATGTACAATAGATGTTCTCACACCTTATCTTCTAGAAAAAAATAGGCTTTTTCCTCTTTTACATAATGATATAAAGCTGGAAGTTTTTCCCCATCCTTATCCTAATTTTAACTGGAAACATAGAAATTCTTATCCCGATTCTATCCTTTTATTTAGGGAAAAGAATATTTACATAATTTTTTTACTTTCCTATTTTTAACTGAGAAAAAACATATTTTTAACTAGAAAAAAAAACATAGAAAGTGCAGGCTTTTCTCTGAGTCGCCTGCTCCTGCATCAACGGCTATTTTTTTAAATTTATGAACTTACACACAGATATATATATATTATATATAATATATATATATATATATATATATATATATATTATATATATATATATATATATGTATATGTATATGTATATGTATATGTATATGTTATATGTATATGTATATGTTTGTATATGTATATGTATATGTATGTACATGTAATGTACATGTACATGTACATTACATGTACATGTTATCTAATGTACATGTACATGTACATATACATATACATATATATAATTATGAAAGTGATTGTATCCTTGAAATTACAAGGCCTTCAATATGTGCAACCTAAAAGGCATCTTAACATTACCAAAAAAAATCCCCTTTTTTTCCATAGATTGTAAGTGTTGAACAACTAATCTTGAGGGATCAGTTGAGAAAGTTGTAAATATGTAATTAGCGAAAATCAAATAGTTAGAATAGGAAAATATCTTGGATTAGGAATCCAAAAGCTCACACCTCCTCATATTATATAATCATGTTCACATTAATGAAAATGAACATTTAGGAGTCATTTCTTAGTCTGACATGATATCAAAGCCACACGTCTTATGTTTAGGTGCCTCTTCCCTTCTAAGTGTCTGAACTATAATGATCAGTTTTTTTTTTTTATTGCAGTGCTCTGAAACATTCCCTCTACTACCCTTTCCATGATTCAGACATGCCTATGTTGTTTTAGGGTAATGCCTAATTATGAGTTAATTGCTCTACCATTGACCCGTTGTAATGCCTGACATCACTGTTTCGCATTGGTTCATTACTCAAAGTTGATTTTTAATGAGGCACTCCCAATTGAGAGCCTAGGAATCAATGAACTGGGTTGTTGGTGTATCCTTCTAACTATAATCAGGGTTTTCTGGGGTATAACACCTTGTACACATATCACTTGTTTGTCTTGCTTCTCTACATTGCCTAGGAGTGACAAATACTTCTCCTGAATTAGTGTTAGTGCTTCGTGGTGTGACCAACTTATGGTGCTTGACATCGGCTCAAATGCAAACCCTGTTATGGTTTTTATCAATAATCTAACATCCTCTATGAACCGATGCTCTCATTGACCTTCAAGTTAGTAAGAACCTAGGAAAACATATTCGAGGATCTCAATGTCTTAGGCTACAGTCACAATGACAACTGAAGGGTGCTCGGTTAAGAACTGCAAAAATCAAAACATATGATTTAATCTCTACAATTGTCAACAAGGCTTGGCAAAAGGCTTATCTACAATTCTTATCCATGAAAACTAAAATAAAATATTGGTTTTGGTTGTGATGGTGTCTCCTTCACATGTCCTTCAAGTTCTTATTGTAAAATATGTGTTAATATTGAGATAACATTTATTCCAACTCAAGGAGAAGCTAAGCAAACTTAAGGAAGGGATAACAAGCACATTCCACATATGGATTTTGGAGGATGATTGTGTCCCCTTTGTATGTCCTTTAATTGGTGATCATAAAAGATGTGTTATTGTCATGATTTAGGTAAGAGTCACATCCACACAAATTAGAGAAATAAATTCTAGGAAGGCAACACTAGAACATTTCACGTTTGATTAGTGCATATATGGGGAATTTTTTTGATGTACCATGATGGAGCTTGAGACTTTTATTGGAACCTTTCGAACACTTTTGTTCTAAAGGAAGGTGACTAGTCATTATGGACTTATGTGTTTTTCTTGTTGATCTATGAAAGGGAGATTTCCTAGAAATATCTTGATCCCTTTTCTCTCATCGCCTTTTAGCTTTTCAAATCTTGTCTCACATTACTGATTAGCACCTCCTTGTAATGATTACATATGAACCCATAGTTTTGTAGAGTTTTAGTACACTATATTGAATTTGATAGAGTAACAAACTTGATTGAAGAAACCATTCAATATCTCTAGGTTCAATTGGAAGGTGTGAAGAAGAATTGAATTCCATGGTGGAGTACAAAGGAAAATGAAGCTTAGAGATGATATGACTCAAGGGATGTTGGAAAAAGGAAAGTAGAATACTTAGTTACATTGTAATTCCAAGGCCAACTCAATGGCTTTAATTTTCATAATTTTATGATTTATGGAAAATAAGCATATCTAAAAGACATGGCCATTGTACCAAAATCCCACCCACCACTAAACATGGAAAAAGACTAAGAAAAGAAAGATAAATAATTTTACATAAATTCAACATAATGAAATGGTGTTACTAAATCACTAGAATTGAAATGTTTCTTTACCTACCACTAGCTTTCTACATTCACTAAAAATATGCATTATACAATAATATTAGTTATTAAAATAGTAGTTCAAAACTTTTACCAATAATTCAATTTCAAGCACATAAATGTATTTCGTAAATCTAAACTAATATAAACTATTTTCAAAATTATATATATATATATATATATATATATATAATTAATACATTATATCCTTAATGAAATAAATGAACATTATTAAATAAAATAAATGAACATTATTAAACTAAAACTATATTTCATTTTTGTGAAAATATTGTTAATTTTCTTTAAATATTAGAGTTAAGAATTAAAAATTCAAACCAAACCACACATCACGATTTATAACTTTATATAAAATAAAAATAAAAATTAATAATTGATATTTGGATAAGTTGATGTAACAATTTGTAAACGCATCTTTTGAAATAAAATATATGAACATTTTAATAATGTGTTTTCTGTGGTATTAAATAATTCTTAAGTATAATAATATATTCAAACGTTTGTTGTTGTAGACATTGGTCATGGTGATGATGTCTCTCTAATTAAGATATATTTCTTACATCTATATAAAAAATTTATAGCTACTATCTAAATCGGTCATGTATATTTGCATGTTTAACTTTTTCCAATGATATTTTCATGTTTAGTTGTGCCTAGTAGGAATTTGTTGTTAAACGATGTAAGGAACTGATGGGAAATGCATTTTATTATGTATAATAGATATTATGTTTTTTTATGAACAATTAATTTAATTAATAAGGAGAATAACTCTGATGTAGTATAGTCTATGTATTAATGTAGTATAGTCTATGTATTTATGGTTATTTAATTGATTGTTTTTTATAATGTTTTTTGTAAAGTGAAAGTTATTTTCCTACACAATAATATTTTTGGTCAACGTTATTATTAATTGATAAATATGTTGATATTAAGGGATTTTATTGTTAATATTTTAGTAAGAGATTGATATATATGATATTATTGGTAATATTTTAAGTGTAAATAATGTTTATTTTCGTATTTCCGAATATTTTTTTGTTTGGGCTCTTGTGTAGAAGTGTGTGAGAAGTAGCTACTCTCATATTCAGTAAACCTTTGACATTGGAAGTTGTTATTAATTGATAAATATGTTTGTATTAAAGGCTTTTATTTTTAATATTTTAGGAACTCATTAACAAATATTAAATTATCGGTAATATTTTAATTGTAAGTAACACTTATATTCATATTTTCGAATACTTTTAATATCTCCTTGTTTAAGCTCTTGTTCGAATGTTCTTTTTGTATGAATCTCCACACTTTGCACTAAACAATTTTATTGCTAATATTATTGGTAATATTTTAGTTATAAATAATGCATATCAGTAGTCAATTGAGTAAAAATTGTTCGAACTGTACACAAAGTTTTGTATAAAACCACATTCAATTGACAAGAAGTTTTGTTTATAGGATGTGCAAAAGTGTAGAGAATATTCATTGTGCAAATAATAACATTGTTTGTGCTTATATTATTGATAACATTTTAATTTTAAATAATGTATGCTATTGCTACTTAAGTGATTATGTACTTTGTTTATGGGATGAACGAAAGTGTGGAGAAGGTTTATTGTGCACAGAAAGCTTTCCAGCATTCATTGTGTGGATATTTCCATTTCACATTGAAGGCTTTCATTGCTAGTATTTTATTATCAAAACATAATCCATATTTATTATTCGCAATAACATTGTCTATGCTTATATTATTGATAATATTTTAGTTGTAAATAATGCATACTATTGTTATTTATTTGATTCATTATACGAAGGAAGCTTTCAATGTGTCGATCACCGCACTTGACACTAAAGGATTTTATTGGTAATATTTTAATATTAAATAATGGATATTTTCTCAATAACATTGTTTATGCTTATATTATTGATAATATTTTGGTTGTAAATAAGGTATACTATTACTTTTTAATTGATTTATTGTACGAAGAAAGCTTTAAAGTCTTCTGTTATAGTGGCTATAACCATCCTCGAAAATTTTGGCTCGCATGCAAATTTTGGAGCCTATCTTGAATCCTGTGATCAATCATCCCCTAGTCACTTATTTGTAAGGTGATGATCTCAAGCTTCCTCCCCCCACGATCTTAAGATTCTTTCACGCTCTCATCTTTGTAGCTTTTGTCATCTTTGGGCATAGGGATTGTGCTTTTTCATGCAAAGGGAATATTGTTTTGCTTCAAGGCAAACCATGTGTGCATGAGTTGTTATCATCACATAGACATGTTTCACACTTACTTCACGCACTTTTGTCATGAAAGTTTTTGAATCAAGAAAAGTATGTCTTTTGTATTTTGGATGGTCTACATTGGGTCACTAAGTGTGAGTGTGGGATCACAATTGAATCCTATCACTATTTACATATGTATCAGTGGTCACACACTTAGCCATTTCCCAAGCAACTTAGCCTCATCCAGCATCTCGGAACTTTGCACTCTGATTCTAGAATTGTCAAGCTTCCTCCCTTGCCTATTGAAACCTCATAGTGCGCAGAGTCTCCAACATCTGCAGTGGTTTCCTCCAATGTCCTTTCGCAGCCGGAACCCACTGTCAATAGAAATTACACAGTATTTTCCCTCAGTTGCTCAGCCTGCCTTGCAACCAAAAACTACCCAGTATTACCTCAGGTGCTCAGGATACACTACACTCAAAAATTGTACAAAGGTGTCCTCCCAAGACCCCCATCCTGCAGCAATGTTATATGCCTAAAAAATTTGCAGTGTTGTCCAAGATGCCCCATGTCTCTTCCATTTAGAAACTGTGCAAATGGGCCTCCCATGGCCTCATCCCAATAGCAGTCACTTCCCATTGAAACCACGTTGATTCATCACTCAGTGAATACAGGACAATGTTATATGCTGAGATCACTCCCAAGGAGTCAAGGAGAAGGACCAAGAGATCAAGTAATGGAAAAAGATCAGGATCGCATGCAAACTTCGTCAGATGCATGATCATCTCGAGGGTAAGTATGGTAAGTAAAGAACAATTTTTGAAGTACACCTCTTTGTTGAGTTTTCAGGACCTCTTATCATTGTCATATCATCTTGTCCTCAGTGACATGCATGTGTGCAAACACAAAAATTCATTTCATATGTTTCCTCTACATGTCTTACTTCCTTTTCATTGTTTGACCAACTGTCCTCTTCAGCATGTTGATTGCTATGTCATGCTTGCTACCTTGTTCTAGTGATGTTGAAGGTTTGTGTTGAGTTGTGTTCGATATGTAAACATCTATTGCAATCACACAATATGTTGTAAGAACTATCGTGCAAGTGTCATCACGGTCATCTAAAGGTCTATCGAAACTATCACACTTATCGCTTTTACCATTAAACAATCCCGCAGTCAGTCACATTGAGCATATGTTATCCTGTTTGTTCGAGATGTCTCGTTGTCAAGTCATGTTGACTATGTGTTTACAAGGTCATGTATACATGAGTTCACTCTCTCACACACTTAACCATTTTTCCAAAGATCTATTGATAGACCACCCTCCATCAGCCGAACCTCCGCTGAGCTGCACTGCGCAGTCTCAGCCCTCAATGACCAAGTACTATTGCCTAAAATTATGGAGAGCTTGAGGCATCCTCCACGGTGGTCTGTATCGTGCAATCATGGAATTGACCTGGCTGATTGTCACCTAGAACAGTGCATAAGTTGACCAAGGAGCCATCTCAATCTTCGCTGCCCATAAGCCAATCCATTAAGCCTCTCACTGGTCAACCGGAGAGTTTGACCAGGCAGTGACCCCAGGCTTCACTCCTCCCAAAAATTGCATAGAAGCATCAACATGACCAACTCTACTGATTAGGGAAATTGTGCAAAAAAGAGGGACATGCACCCACTGCCTTTCACTCCACAGTTTTTGAAAATTGCGCAGTTCTATAAGTCAATCCCCCTACCAGCCGACCTGCTGCTCCACATGGAAATTGCGCAGTTTTCCTAGACTATCCACCAGCTGCTCGACACCTTGGTCAGCCCAGAAACTTTGCATACATGTTTGGCATGACGCATCCCAGTTTTGCATAGTTTTCAATGCAAGTGCCTTTTGCTGCCTGCACTGCCTTCCTAGGAAACAATGTGCAGTTCTTCCTCCCAACTGAGCCAGATCCCATTTAATGTCACTGCTATTATGGAATACTCATCCCAATCTTCCAATGACCTTTTCGCATTTTTTCTTGATAGTGCCCAAGAGCCTTGCATCCTAGCCTAACATGTGCTCTAGGCTGTATTAGAGCATTGTCCTCTCTCCCGGTCACATGCACTTGGAAACGAAAGACAATGCATCATGTTAGAATAGGCGATTTCTAGATTTGATGTCATCTCATCATGATTGATTGTAGATACAGGTACATGGATGAGACATGGTGCGGTGATGAACATGATGAACAAGGAGTTCATGCTATAAGACTTGCTCATGGTTGGACGAAGCGAAGGAAAACACGTGTACATGCATGAACCATCAAGTGAACACTGAGACCATTGAAGACTTCACACACATTGCCATTTCGAGGTGAAGCTATGGTGCACCACGGGTACACTCATCACTCAACAGAAGAGTAGCTCGAAATAAACAACACAGCTAGCATGTGCATACCAGCAGTGCCATGTCGAGTTGTGTCATTAGTCGCCTTGACCACATCACTATTTTTTGTCATACTTGTGTAATCAGTGTAATGTAATGTGGAAGTCCAAGAGACCCATGGATGAAGTTAAAGAGTGATGTAAATCGAAGAGTCATGTAAGTCGAACAATCATGAGGGAAGTCGAAGAGTCACAAGGGTCAATTTCACCCTTGGCTATATATACCCCTCATTGGTACATGCAAAGGACTTTTCACCTTGACTCCTCCCACATAGTCTTGATAGTCTGTAGTCTTCTCTTTTAGGAGTGAGTAGTGGCTCCAACACCCCACTATCAAAGTTCATGATGTATGGTGTATGGATCTATCTTGGAACTTTCACTTAATTCATAAGTCTATTGACATACTAACACGTTTTCACACATGTATTGTATTGATTTGTAAGACTATTCTTTGGATGCTTGTAATACATGTGGTTTTAACCTGTACTAAGATAGTTGAACTATTTCGGTTGTTTTAGTGCATATGTTGTTGAAAATGTGTTGTATCATTTGTTAACATTGTCTCACCTGTGTGGACTCTTCCACCAGAAACTCGACAAATTCATTCTTTCTTGTTATAACAATTGTCACACTCATGTGGATTATTTCACTCAGTGATCTACATGCTATCTGTTCACTTTTTATTTGTGACTACCACATCTGTGTGGACTATTCCACCAAATGTGTTGTGTGTCTCTAACTAAGTTGGAACTATTCCCTTTCGACTTGAGACTCACTCTCACTCACTCCCTCTACAGTGAAAGAAATTAGACACAAGTTACACTAAGCACTCACCAGGCACAGAAACCTCATTGTTTGAAGACTAAGTATACCACTCTCATGTGCTAACAAGCAAGATCTAAGGCATATCTTTAAGATAATGGAAACCGGGCCATCATAACGGATGAGACTCCCACACCAAACGGTGTGAGCTCTAGTTGGGACTTCATACTAGGGAGATCCCGCGAATGTTGGAGGGTCTAACACCATCAACACTTTCATATATTTTAGTATTAAAATGCATACTTTATGCTTATATTATTGATCATATTTTAATTGTACATAATTCTTATGTTTTTATTTTCCAACATGTTTCAAATTAGGTGTGTGCAGAGGAAGATTTCAGTGTGAGGATCACCGCACATGTCACTAAAGGATTTCATTTCTAATACTTTATTATTAAATAATGCATATTTGTTGTTTTGAATAACAATGAAACAAACATTGTACTTATATGATATTGTTTCTAATATTTTAGTCATAAATAATGCGTGTATCAGTGCCTCTACAACTAATTAAGTGGGGTCCTCATTTCTCCCACATTTTCGTGTCAGCCCATACTTGTTCCTTTAATATCCCTAAAATAAGCTACCATAAAAAATCTCATAAAATGAGTGTTGTTGAATAATTAAATATTATTGGGGGAGGAGGAGAGAGTCGCGGGAGTTTCCTAGAAGTGATGGGGTTTGCAGGCATTTGTGGGAGTTTCCATGGAAGCACGCAAAGGAGGGAGCTCCACTCCCTCCTATAGGCAGGCAGTGGCTAGCTGAGGAAATAAACCAATAGAGAACGTCAGAGGTCCTTCAGGTGAAGGGATAAGGAATACGGAAGAGGAACAAGATTTAAACAAGACAAGGGAGAATAATAGCAATAGAGAAAATGAGGAAGAAGACAAGGAACATGGAGTAGAAAAAAAAGCACAAAAGTGGCCATGTAAACCCAAAGCTGAGGTCACACCCAAAGTATTTAAAATGATCCGGCTCTCTAGGTGCACAGGGACCACATGCCGACATATGCTATCATTTGTAAATTCATGGGATTATGGCTCACTGAAAAGGATTTACAGACATGGATTAAATACAACTAGAAACCAAAAGGAAGCATTGACCTACACCTTGGGTCAAAGGGTTTCTTCACTGTGTTCTTCACAAATATTGAGGACAAAGATAGGGTGTTTGAAGGAGGGCCATACTTCTATGCCACAACAGGCCTCTACATGTGACGATGGATGATGAATTTTGTCCTTGAGCGAGAAACTTTCACTTCGGTCCCAGTCTAGGTAAGAATCTACTCTCTACCTCTTGATTACTGGCAAACAGAATCATTATCTGCCATAGGAAACAAATTAGGTCGCTTTGTCAAAGATTCTGAAGCCACCAGGAGAGGAAAGTACACTTCCTTCGTACGAATATGTGTGAAGATGGATCTATCTGGGGCTCTACCAGATGAGGTCATCTTGGAAGCTTTTGATCAAGAATCGGTGAAAACAGTAGACTATGAACATATTCCTTTCAGATGTCGGAGGTGCCATGAGCATGGGCACCTATTCAGGGACTTCCCTCTCAGTAAAATAGAGAACAGAAGTAAGGCAACCATAATGAAAGATACTTAAGGCTTTCACAAAGTGGTACATAGAGGAAAAGGGGGCAAGAGGGGGCCAAAGAAACATCAAATAGAAGGGCAATAGGCTAGTCTGAACAGGTTCCATGTACTCAAAGAAGAAGAAGCGATAACAAAAGAAGATCAGGTTATGGAAGGAAGCCCAGTGGAGAAGAAAAAGGAAGAAGACAGAGTACAAACACAAAAGTGTTACAAACAGAAAGAGACTATGCTTAGTGAAATAGAACTGGAGATGGACCTAGAAATGACCTAGAGTGAGATGGAAATAGAATATCATGAACTGCAGGAGATTCTTGACAGGGAACACCTAGATTTGGAAGGGTTCTTGAAACAGGGGACCATGACTGGGGTAGACTCATTACCACAAGAAGAGTTCAATAGAGTACAGTAGCTGTTCCTATGGAAAAATCAAGATAAAGGGCTGGACAGACAAAGATCAAATGAAAGGAAGGGAAATGAAGGTGTAAAAACCATGAAAAACACACATGGATTAGCACCCAGAAACCTAAGAAAGAAAAGAGGCAGGAACAAGAAAAATGAGTTATTGATGGAATGTGGAAAGCTAATGATAGATTCAAGTATGACAAAAGATCTAACCAGCTACTCCTTTACTAATCTTTAATAATGAAGTTTACATCTTGGAATATCAGAGGTCTAGGTGGTAAAAGAAAACAAAGAATTCTTAGTAATAGAATGAAACAAGAAGCTCTGGATATGATCTTTATCCATGAAGCTAAATGTTCCATTCAAAAAATAAAAGAAATCCATAACAAGTGGCTCAATAGATTTGAGTTTCTAGAAGTCAAAGCAGATAATACAGCAGGGGGCATACTTACTCTTTGGAGTCCCCAAAATATTGGCATAATAGATGCAGAGGCATCTGAAAATTATTTACCAGTGGTTATACAACCGGTGGGAGATAGGGAGACCTATTTGGTCACGAATGTTTATGGCCCACAAAGAATAGATGATAAACTCAAGTTTCTAGATTCTCTTATGGAGCTTAGAGATAGACATGTAGATGTACCATGGATCTTGTGTGGGGACTTCAACATGATCAAATCACTTTTAGAAAAAAACCCAGGGAACTAGAACATTAAGCAGAGACTATGTAGCATTTCAAACTTTTATAGACAATATGAAGCTTGTTGATACTGACATGAGTAATGGTCTCTTAACTTGGAACAATAAAAGAGGAGGAGAGTTGCAAGTAGCCTCAAATTTATATAGATTCATAATCTCATAGGATCTTATGCTTACCAACAAGGAAATGACAACGAGAATTCTCCCCTTTGGAGGCTCGGACCATTGGCCTATTCAACTTGAGGTTCAGTGCATTAGTACGCCCAAGAACAGAGCTTTCAGATTTGAGAATATCTGGCTCACCCACCCAGACTTCATCAACAACATTACAAAATGGTCGACAGAATATCTACATATTCAGGGTACAAGAATGTTCCAACTACACAAAAGACTAAAGCACATCAAGCTCAAACTTAAATATTGGAACAAGAATGAATTTGGCAATATTTTTGTAGCAAAAAAATTTGTGGAAGATAAAATGAGGGATCTCAATCAAACCCTTATCACGAGAGGCTTTGATAAAGATAGAAATGCCCTAGTAACCAAACACCATCAAGACTAGGATAATTTATGTAAACAAGAGGAAACATTTTGAAGATAAAAATCCAGAGTGCAATGGCTGAAAGAAGGGGAGAGTAACACTAGATTGTTCCATAGATCTACCATTGAAAACAGATCTCATAACATGATCTCTTCAATCAAGGATGAGGGCAGTCATCTTCATAATTCCCATGAGGATATTGAAGATGTGTTAGTTCAACACTTTCATGGAATAGCACAGGAAACCATTCCCGATAGAGAGCATTTTATCAGGCATTTAACAGGACATATTCCTAGACTGGTTAGTAGAGAGGAAAATTCCAATCAAAATAGCTAGTGACAGAAGAGGAGGTTAGTGAGGTTGTCAAAGAAATTCTGAATGGAAAAGCACTAGGCCCTGATCATTTCAATGTGGATTTCTTTAAGGCTTGCTAGAATATTGTTGAATAGAATATTCTAAATGTAGTGGAAGATTCCAGGTTGAATAGAGTTATTTTGAAGGTTCCCAACACTTCCTTCGTCTCCCTAATCCCCAAACAAGACAATGCTCAGACTCTAGATAGGTTTAGACCCATAGCCTTGTGCAATGTGGTTTATAAGATAATATCCAAGGTTGTTGCTAATAGACTCAAACCACTTCTTCCTACCCTAGTTTCTATGGAGCAATCTGGTTATGTGGAGGGCAAACAAATTCTTAATAACATCATTCAAGTGCATGAGGTGGTGCGCTCTTTGATAAGAAATAGGAAGGCTAGTATGATTATGCAATTGGACCTAGCCAAAGTTTATGATAAGTTGAATTGGACCTATATAAGCACGGTCCTTATTGCTTTTGGGTTTGATCATAACTAGGTAACATGGGTAATGGCCCTAGTAATGTCTTCCAGCTTTTCAATTCTAGTTAATGGTTCTCCTTCCAGGACTTTTACTCCTTCCAGAGGCCTTAGGTAGGGTGATCCGCTCTCTCCCTTTCTCTTCATACTGATGGTGGAAGGACTGGGTCGGTCTATCAAGCATGCGAAAGAAGTTGGTAATATCAAAGGTCTCCAACTTTCAGAGAATGGTCAAGCTTTGACCCATCAACAATTTGTTGATGATACTATGCTGCAGGGAATCCCCACGGTCAAAGAAGCTCTAGCATATAAACATCTCCTATCTAAATTTTCCATGGCTACAGGTATGGAAGTTAATCTCTCCAAATCTAAGATTTTTTTCTTTAATACCAATATTGCTATTCAGAAAAATATCTCTAGGATTCTAGGCTTTCAAAGGGATGCTCTCCCCTCCAAATATTTGGGAGTTCCTCTTATTGATAAACCTTTGCAAAAGCGCATTTGGGAGCCGGTGATTAATAATATGCAGGATAAAATTAGGAATGGAACTTTAGATCTTTAAACTTGGCTAGTCGATTGGTGTTCACAAAAGCTGTTCTCCAATCAATCCCTGTTTTCATGCTATTAGCCCTTCCACCTCCAAAAGGAGTTTTGCAACATTTTAGAACCATTCAAAGAGACTTTCTTTGGGGGAAGGGGGAGGAAAGAAATAAATGGGCCTTGGTAGCCTGGGAGAAGATTTGCAAACATAAAAAATATGGGGGTATTGGATTGGATGATCTGGAAGCACTAAGTCAAGTTTTAGGGGTGAAATTATGGTGGCGCTAGGTAAAAGACCCAAAGATGCACTGGACTAGCATCTGGAAGGAAAAATATGCCAACACTTGGCAAGATAATGATCTCATAAGGATGTCTGGCATCATTAAGGGCTCACACATCTAGAATAAGGCCTGGGGGAATGGAGATTAGTACAAAAAAACAGCTTCTGGGAGATCCTAGATGGTAATCTTGCTTTGTTTTCGGAGGATAAATGGCAACAAGAACTTACACTGTTAAGAGAGGACCTACTGGACCTCAAGAAAGTCATAGATACCCAAACGTTATTTAAGGTAAAATATTTCTAGGATCAAACCAATAGTGAAGGAAAATGGAGAACCTGGAAGAAGTTGGATAACAGGGAAGAAAACCCACTGAAAGCCAAAGCAGAGGCACTTCTAACAATGTTGGAACAAAGGAAAATATTAGTGACAAGGGGGCATGATCAACTTAGATGGGGCAACAATAATGCAAGCACCTTCAATCTTAAGGAGGAAAAACTCATGATCTTTGAGCTAGATTCCAATGAACCGGACAAGGTTTGGCAAAACATATGGAGACATCAAGGATGAATGAAGATTAAACTCTTCATGTGGTTGGTTCATCACAAGAAAATTCTAACCTAGGACAACATTCGAAAGAGGGGTGTTCTGGGCCCTTCCAGATGCCAACTCTGTGAAGCCCAAGAGGAAACAATGGAGCACCTTCTTAATAACTGCATTTTCACCTCTTGCTTGTGGGACACTTTTGCCTCTATCTTCTAGTAGATAGACAGGGACAAAGGAAGCATCATCAATACCCTCAATAATTGGAGAAGCCACTTCTCTGATTTTGAGCTTCTAGGCTCTGCCTGGCCTTTAACACCAAGCTTCATAATATGGACAGTCTGGAAAGAAAGGAACAATACAATCTTTAAGAATGTAAAATGTTCCTCCCATCGCCTTTTTGAGAAAACGTTAAGGAACCTTAAGGAGACAATAAGTACCATAGTGTGAACTTACCCTAAGAATCCACCGTCAGAAGCAGAAATGCAGATTCTTCTTAAGTTGGGTATGCAAGGGCTTATCCTTCAAGGCCTGGGCAGGAAGGGTTTGAATTTTGATACTAAGCAGGATTATTGGCATCCTCCCGCTCAGGGTTTTTTGAAATACAAAATTGATGGCGCTTCGAAATATAACTCAGGTATTGCTGGCTATGGAGGGGTGTTAAGGGATGAAAACGACAGTCTCCTTTTCATTTTCCATTGCCATTTGGGAAGAACCATTAAAAATATGGCAGAATTAATGGCTCTTGAACAATGTTTAGAATTCCTGAAGTAGGATAATCTCCAGGATGTTATTGTCGAAGCTGATTCGGAGTTAATCATAAACTCAGTCAAAATAATCAACTGTGGCATGAAGCTAGTAAAACTCTCTAAACAATGGAGGCTTCTCCAGGTATTTCAAATGATTCAGCTTCATCTCCGAGGCTTACATATCGTGAGTTTTAACCATGTGCGCAGGACAACAAACAAATTTGCAGACATCTTAGCCAATCAAGGAGTGCTTTGTACCATAAGAACGGTTGCACTGAGTTGGCTTGAGATGCCTCTGAATAGGTTAAAGGCACAAAGTCACGACCATGTGGATGAGGACATAATGGTGTTCCGAAACAAAGACACAGAGGTGGGGTCTAGGTGATGTGGATTCTTGATGCAGAGTTTTTTCCGAAGTAAAAACATTCTAGGGATGCAGGCCATTGTTAGCCTCCCAAACCCTCGACAGTATGAACATAGAAGTTTCAGTTGGAAGTTGTTGAGAAGGCTCAGGTCTGCGGATGGTCAGTCGAATAGATGGATTTTCTTCTTGCACTAGTTTATGGGGCCGTGGAGATGGGATGATGAGTGGGGCAGGAATTTCGGCTTTCCTAGCAGCCTTAAACCCCACGTGTTTTTTTTCTGTTGCTATAATACCACTCGCGAGGTGGTTTATAGTCCATTGCATGCCCTTCACACGGGAGGCAGTTTTGTGGAGTTGGGAGCGATTCCATTCACATTGCTCCACGTGGCATAGTATGGGGAAGGAATACCACCCTCATCACGTGGTAATATTCGGTATGTTAGGCTCGTGCGATATGATCCTCGGTCATCGGATGATGTAGGATGGATCTATGGTCAGGAACAGGCGAGCATGTTGGTTAATCACCGAGCTACTAGGTATAGTGATATTATCCTCTGCCATTGGATCTGGCATGGAGGATCTACGGTGAGGAACAAACAAGCTTGTTGGTGGGTCCAGGATGGCTATCACATGGTTAATTGCGAGGCTTCTAGGTATAGCGATATTATCCTCCGCCGTTGGATCTAGTGTGGAGGATCAACAATCAAGGATAATGGTGCTAATCTAGGGAAGAATATCTTCCGGATAGTTTTTGAGTCTTGGTGGAATTCGATGGCTTTCACGCGCTCTTCATGCTTGAGTGTTATCCCCCACTCAAAACTAAATTCCTTTTAGGTCAATCCCTAATGCCTCTTTCGGTAGACTCTTTATTTTACTTGTTTGATTGTTTCAGGGACCGAGGGTGTTTAAGCCTTTAGCTCGGGGCCCTAGGCTGTATGCAGGTGGCTTTTCTTTTGCCCATAGTTCCATGGGGACTGTTGTATTCTATGTAAGTTGTTTTTAGATTTAATGAAATAGAAGGTATGACTCTTGTTTCAACAAAAAAAAAAGAATAATTAAATATTATTAAATCTTATAAGGATATCAAAAGTAGAATATTATTATAATTCTCAATTACAAGCATATTACAAGAATTAATTCTTAATTCTAATATTGAGAATAATATATATTATTCTATGTAAGTAATTATATTTTCAAGTGGTATATTTTATGATTTTTAGAATTAATGACTTATAGTTTTAGAAAAGCTATGGATTGGCACTATCCTTATGATTGATGTAATGAATACCATTGCAGTTCACTCTGATATGGTTTTGCCTTCATTTGGTATTTTATGAAGAGTTTTCTCAACTTCCCACCTCGCATGCACTTTGGGATGGCCACCTAATGAGTATCGGATGTATTCTAATGTTTTATTTTTTAGTTTCTTTATGTTCAGTTGAAGTATTTTGATTACATGCATTGTTTACATTCTTTCATACTCATTCCATTTATGTTATTTTGCAGGTTAAGCATCTCATTTCATAAATTCATTTATTTTCAATTTATTTGATAGATATTCATGAATGATTCTAATTTGACAATGCAAACGTTAGTAATTTCAATTCACCTCTCATCTCTTTCAGAATAGGTTGCCTTTAATTTTCATAGTTTAAAAATTGAATGTTTTCTTACTATAGAATTTTTTGCTTTCTAGATTAAATTTACTTTCAAGTCATTAGAATATATTTACTTTCTTGTTAGCCCATGGGGCTTTGGATTGACGATGAATGGGTGCATTGTTAAGGCACTCTGTGTGATAGGTCACTGGTTCAAATCCCCTATGGGTCTTACCTAACAAAACAATATATATATATATATATAGATTTACTTTCATGTCACTAGAATATATTTAATTTTTAGGTCAATACAGTAAGTTTACTTTCATGCCAATTGTCATTTCAATTTTTCATAGATTAAAAATTTTCTTTCGAAGTTCCGAATTTGAAACTTTTAAAAAAGGAAATGTGTGTACACGCATCTTAGATATTGCTCATGAATTTGTTTTATTTTAGTTGCGATGTTTGTTTCAATAGATTAGGATTCCCTTTTAAAGTTGAAAGTTGATTCCTAGCATATATTGTGTAAGTATACTTCTCGAGTTCACGAACCATGGGTTTGACAATTTAATGACAAATAATTTAACTAACAATAAAATTACCCAACAGTTAGTGTAGATAAAATTGGTGTTTTCATGATTTGAAATTTATACGGAAACAACAAGATGAAGTCCACGGTGATCAACATAGCCATTACGTAAGTAAAAATATTGATTTTTATTGTTAATGAGCTATAGTTAACTTGCTAACTCTTTCTGAATGTAGGCTATTAACCATTGTGGGATTGTGAAGCATGTTGATGACCCTTGCCAGGGTACATAAATAAGAACTAATAATGCTTGTAATAAAATTTGAAATAATTGTAAATATATACATACATGTTTTTATAGGGAGTAATGGCCAAAAAAAAAACTAATGACAACTTCGTTGATTGTGAATGTAGGTCAAACTAGATAGAGGGTTCTAGGCTAAACCTATGTATACCCCTAATTTGAGAGAAATATTACTACAGAAGAAAGTTATCGCCCATGATAAAGTGCAATGAATACACTTTAGTCTAGAGAGAATGACTTGGAAAGATGAAGATTTCAAGGGTGAACCATATTCCATCATGTTTTAAAAGATTAGAAGAAATCGCCAATGACGTTGTTTCACTCAGGAGGGATAAGATGTAATACTCCTCAATGAAAAAGTAAATATATAATTGACTTTACTGCAGTAACTTGGTAAACCATGGGCTATGTGGAAAGCCTAGTAGGAAATTTAAATGTTAAAGTATTTTAATTTTATTTAAAAATTAGTTGTGGCAAGAAATGAAATTTACAGGGAAAAGACCTTAGATGAAAATTTCCTTTTACCAGAATACTTAGACAATTACTCCCATCCCCATAGATAAAGCACCTTAGTTGGGAACAAAATCCAAGGAGGGCAAAAGAGGAAAATGCCCAAGGAATCTGAAGAAAGGAGATTGGGGAATATCTAATTCCATGAACAAGATGTTGTTGAGGGAGGGAAGTACACTAACAATTAGGGTTCTTGATCTCATGGCTGACCATTAGAATCCCTAAGACAAACTCATGAGTCTGTCTGATTATAAGTTGGACTGTAGAGTCTTCATGTCTGGGAATAGACCCTGTTGGGTCATTGTGAACCACTGTTCTGGAAGCGAAAAGGCTCGAAGGGAGAAATGGACATGATTTCCATTCTCATTGGTCAGGGAGAGTGGTATTCTCCTCTTTCAAATTGCCCGGAAAGCCTAATCTAGCCATATAATTATATTTTAAGTTTACAAGTTATTTGTGAAATTTTATGGGATCATTTCTTTTATATCAAAGCAATATTTGTTGTAAAGGTATTTTGGAAAACTTGTATACTATAGTTGAAGACGAAAATTTTGCAGAGTTTCTGAATAGTTCTTGTAATAATTGAAACAAAAAAAAAAAAAATCATCTAATAAGAATTAGTGTGGAAGAGTCTCAAATGTATGAAGGAAAAACTTCATATACCATTGGTAGGAGTCTTTTTCCTGACTGAATTCCCTGACTACTTGAGATGAATTCAAAAAATTATTGAATTTACTCTTTGAGTTCATATTGTGTCTGTAAATAACACAAGATTATAAATTTGTAATTATAATATAATCTTTTTGAGAAATGAAGTTACCATCATAGTTGATGATTGATTTGAGAGGTCTGAGATGTTTCTATGCAGTGTAGGACAAAAACATAATTAAATCAATGACAAACTTAATATTGAATGAATCGTAAAAGCGTATAATATGTTAAGTAATCCTCTCATCAAGTGTGAGAATAATAAATTAATTGTAGAAAAATGGTGAAGAATAATCAGACTAAAAATGTGTACACGTGAAATGTGGGAGAATTGAATTTTCTATGACTCGCAGCATAGTGATAATAAAAGACACGAATTAGATTAATCAAACATATAACTAATTATGTAAACTTATAACCCTGTGCATATAAAAATAAATTAAAGAGAATGGTTAAGACCCGGGTTAGCCCAACAGCCTTATAGGCAGTCCCATGTTAGAGATATTGTTGGTTTAGAAGTTACAGTGAAACATTTAACCCTTTGTCACTACTACACCAAGGACACTTTTCAGACTTTTTTTAAGAAAAATAAATCTTTTGTCTTAGAAGGTCACTCTTTATTTTATTTATTTTACATTAAAATTTAATATCAATTCAATTATCTTAAATATAAAATTTAAGACAAAAACAGTTTGAGACAAACATAATTTATGAAAAATCTTTATATTTAAGATAAAATTAGTTTAAGAAAAAAATATTTTAAGAGAAATCTTTATATTTAAGACAGAAACAATTTGAGACAATAATATTTTAAGACAAAAATAGTTTAAGACAAAAATATTTAAAGACAACTTTATATTTAAGGCAATGACCACTTAAGATGAAACTCATTTAATATAGTTAAGAATTAAGACAAACACATATCAATTTAAGATAATATTATCTAACAATTGCAAAATTGACTCCGACGTTGTGCCCTAGGTTTGCCAACTTGCATGCTACTACTGTCTCGCACCTATACCAAGGTTGCTATTTCAATTCTATTCATGTTATCTTATATAAAGACAACAATTTGTTAGTCTCTTCATTTTTTGGGGGTAGCTGACTCTGAAGAATGGGACAACTTTTTCTCACAAGATTTTTTGACATCAATTCATCTTATGTCCCTTTGATCTATGTTAATATGATTAGAGACAACTTGTCTTTTGTTGCATTTGACACTATTTCACGGAGGGGGCTTTTAAGACAAAAGAAATATTTTGTCTTAAAATTTAATTTTTGTTAAAATTATCAATACGAGATGCTAGAAAAAAGGTAAGGGTAAAGGATTAGGAGTCTGTATTTACATTCTTGATGGGTTCTTTAGGTAGCAAAGCAATGGAGGCTGATAAAAAATATTGGGATTTAGGGCGATGGAGGCTCACAATAGAGGTGTGCTTCATGAGAGGATAAATGGAGGCATTTTGTTGAGCGTGGATAGGAAGTAACATAGTTGGGGTACTTTTCGCGGTCTCCATAGATTGTGTTTTAATATGTGTTTTTTACTATTTCATTTATTTTGAAAGCTATTTTCTTTTTTTACAAAAAGAAAAAAGTCTATCTTTGTATTAAAATATAAGGATAGTACATAATTCAGATTTCATTCATTATATTATCTTTTCATACTTCTCTTATCATTCCTATGCCCATACATTTCTATTTTCCTGTTCTACCAAAAGTATCTTTATTAACATGAAACTTTATCTTATACCCATTATATTTTCATAAATGAATACTTGCATTATCTAAAGATACAAAACTTCCATCAAAATCATGTCTATGGTAAAATGTCTCTCGAGAGTAGTTGACGTTGCCTACATTGACCATGATACCCTCCTGGAAAACTAAGAATATTTTTTTACCTGTTTCCTTTGAAAACCTATTTCGATAGGAGGTACATTGTCGAATTATATTCTTTGTATATATGTTGGAAATGTATATGATTAAAAGTCCTTACCAGGTTCTGAATCCTCATCATCTAATTTACAATATGGAGGGACTGAAATTAGTATGATTGTTTACCGAGTCAGTGATTCCTTTTTCATCTCCAGATACTTTAATTTTGTCTAAACTTAGCCATTTTTCTATGATAAGGAATCCCCATAATGTTGTAATCTCAGATTTGTTGTTTGGTCCCATTCTGCCCTCCCACCAGAAGTGGAAGAAATTACTAGACTTAATAACTATGACTGCACCACATTCGCATTTCCATTTATTGGTGACTTTGTAAAAAAACCCAACCATATATTCTTTCCGAATATCAATTAATTGCATTTCCTATTTCTATTAGACTTGATCACCGACCCAATCTCGTTGAAAAAACAATTGTCTTGATAACAACTTCTGTAACAATCGCAGTTTTCTAATAAAAATCCTAGCGTTCCTACTTTGTCCTATAATACATATGATATAAAATAGGAGGGACTTGTACTTCCTATGTGAAGTGAACCATGACAAAAGAAATTTGAACAAGGGTTGACTATTGCCAACAAAAATAAGCTTCATTTCCTCCATAACCCCATCCCAAATCAGCCTCCCATATGATCATTTGATTAACAAATGATCTATATCTCCCCCCCCCCCCCCCCCCATGCATAGAGGGCATGTTCTAGGACCAATGGGCCCAAACTTTTGTAAGTTGTTCCATGTTAATATACGATTGTGTGTTTCCAACCAACAAAAACGTTGCTCCTCCTGGGCCTTCGCAACTTCAAGTAGATGTCTTCGATGATCATCTTGTTCTTTTTCATCCCCCCCCCTATCCCCCTCCATATCATATGGTCTTTCTTATCACCAAGAATGATTCCAGAAGATCAAAGTTGCGCTACATATGACCCTTATTCCTCATGATATGTATATGGTATGCCAAGATCTTCTAACCTTCTCCAACTCTACTAATCAATGTTTTGAGTCCCCGACAGATATATCTGTTGCAAGCGGATAATGTCCTTTCTGTGAAGGATTTGCAACAACTGAAAGGATGATGCATGATTTCCATTCTTCCCTATGACGGAATCCAATCCAATTTTGGTCTTAGATCCATCTCCAACCCACCAACAGGAAAACACCAACATCCAGTGTAGAGTGTGTTGAAAAGTGTAACTAGGTTCGGTCTTCATAATGACTTGTGTAAATATGATTTTATGTAATTGATGTAAAGAAGAAAACAAAAATATTTTTGTATTGCTTGAATCATGTGTTTCATGAACAAGGAATTTTATTTTAGTTAAGGTTCCCATTGTGAGGCTTTAGGTTTGTCATCAAGTCATAATAGTCTATTGAGTCAATGTTATGTAAAGAAGACCCTTATTAGGCATGATACAACTATATGTGAGTCATTGAAAGAGTCAAAGAGACCCTTCAAGATCAGGCTCAAACATATCCTTTAAGTTGGCCTTAAATGAAATTATAAAGCTTCACCAAAGGACATGTCGGATCACACACAACTCAAGTCGGCTAATGTACATGGGAAACAACTATAAATAGGGCATCTGGACTTCATTTCAAGGTTATAA
Organism: Pinus taeda; assembly: GCA_000404065.3. Lineage (NCBI taxonomy): Eukaryota > Viridiplantae > Streptophyta > Pinopsida > Pinales > Pinaceae > Pinus > Pinus taeda. The sequence continues at coordinate 241,954 of APFE030566269.1, read as the reverse complement.
TTTCAATCAAGGAGAATTCTGCAATAAGGAGTGTGAGAATCACTAGGAACGAAGCCTCATAACCAACGAAGAAAAGGAACAGAAGAGTGATGTACTTAACTTTGTTTTTGGGTCTATTTTGGGTTGAATCACTCCAAAAGTGTCAAGTATAGACAATATTTAATGAGGAAGAAGTTGAATTACTGCAATCCCTTTTAAAGATCAAGTCAAGGAGAAAGCTAAGGCGTGTCTTAAGCCTAGTTGCAAGGAGGTAGCCTCCACCTAAAGCGAAGGAATTCAAGGTACAAGAGAAGGTCATCTACATGTATAGGGTTTTTGAATTAGGGCAGGCAAGTTGCAGGTTTGAAGCAGAGAAAAGGTAGTAGAGGCAGAAAGAAGAAACATGTAGTTGACTATCGTGGACTCTATTAAGAAATAGAGGTCAAAATAAGAACCTTGGTGTCCTAGTCTTGGAGAGGTCAAATAGGTCAAGGGTCTTGGTATTGGTATTCATGAATTGTAGTCTCTATAGGAAGAAGAATTTGTTTGGGTTTTCCTCTAAAGTGGGAGAGGATTTGGCCCTGGTTGATTACATATATTCTTTACCTCTTGTCTATTTATTGTTTATGCTTTGGTAGTTGTTTTATGAAGAACACTATAATAATCTAACTAAGGAGAAGATCATAATTTAAAGGAGTAGAAAAAATTCACAAGAAGTTATCATTACAAGAGAAATCACCTAATTGCTATACCCTAGATTTCTCAATAGATTGTGCATCATACTTCTCCATATGTGTGATATAAAAAATTTCTTCTTGGCACTGCGACTACTCCATGAAGAGAAAGTTTGATGAAACATATATTTTTCCTTAATTATATGAGACCACACACCATTTCTCGACATTTCCCTCCACATGTTTTTTATAATCAAAACCTTGTTAAAAGTGGATGTATCTATGAAACCCCAACCTCCTTCATCCACTGGCCTTGCAAGTGCTAACCATCAATATGAGTTTTGTCATGCAACCGTGTTCTAGCCCATAAGAAGTGGCTCATGTTAGCTTCTATCTTATGGATGATCTCCTTTGGCATTAAATAAATATGCATCCAATATATTGAAATTTTTTGTAGCATTGATTTCATCATTACCATCCTTCCTCTCATCGTCAACCATTTTTATTTCCAACTATCCATTTTTTTGTGAAATCTTTCAATTAACCATGCCCAATCCTGGTTATAGTATCCTTTCAGTTTGATCTTAAACCCAAGGTAGGTGAAACATTCATCCACAATTGATGATGCTACCCCAAACAAATCACATGTATCCTTTGTTACATTTTCATCACTATCATCATGTAACAAGATTGATTTTCCTTCATTCATACACAAACTAGATGCAACTCCAAATGATTTAATGATGTCTCTAATGGTTCTCCACTCCCCCACTATGGATTCCCCACCGAGTAACATATCATCTATGAACATTAAATGAGAGATGGAAACATTTATGGTTACTATGATCCCTTTAATAATTCCATTATCCTTTATTATCCTCATTTTTCTACTGAAAAAATCAATAACTAAGAGAAAGAGAAATGGATACATGGAAGAACCCTACCTAATTCCTTTATATGTATTGAAAAACTGTGAAGCCAAGCCATTAATATTGACAACAAAATTTGTACTTATTCAACATGCCAAAATCCATTTAATGTTAAGTAGAACATACCAGATTTTAATAGGATTAATAAGAGGAATCCCCAGTCAATGTAATCATATGCCTTGCTCAAGTCTACCTTCAGAAGGAAAGTTCTTTGTTTCCATGATTTAATAGAGTGCATCATCTCCTGGGTAATACCAATTACATCTTGTATTTTTCTACCAACTCTTCGTCTGTAATATGCTTCGACAATACCACCTTCAACCTACTCACAATCAATTTTGATGTCGTTTTGTACACCGAGATGCAGAGAGATATAGGACAATAATATGCAAAGGTTCTTGGTTACACCCTTTTGGGGATTAATGCTATGAAAGTTGCATTTATGGACCCCTAGATGAACCCATGAATCCTAGATTCTCCAGCTACTGCGAACAAATCTGGGATTATCAAATCAATGGAATGAATAAAAGGTTCAACTGCCTACCCATCTAGGCTTATACTTTTTTCCTTTCCACATTCCTTCAATATCTTTTCCAATTCCTCCTTGTGATTGGTTGTCCGAATCTGTCATTATCCTCCAATAAGAACATGTTTGGAGCTTCTTTGATGAAATTCATTTGCAACCAGAAAGATGTATCTTGTATCGAGAATTGGCCTCTAAAATTTGTGAGCACCACCTGTTCAATAGATCTTTATGAACTGAATATGTATCTGGCATCATCTCTTATCCTCCTTATGGAATTGATCCATTTCCTGGCATTGAAATGTGCGTGGAAATATATGGTATTTTTATCTTCAACTTTTATCCATGTCACCCTTCTCTTCATGTGGATGTCTTTTCCCATGAACATAGAATGTCCCTTCTCTTACACTCCATTTCAATGATACTGTGTTGGTATTCCTCTGAGAAGAATAATGGATCCTGAGGATCATTGAAATAACATAGGAAAATGTTAATCTCCTTAAGAGCTTTCGTTTCACCCTCGTTCACCGCCCTAATCCATTCTTGAGCGACCCTTTTCATCTCTATAAACTTTCAGCATATGGATGTAATGTGATTCTATGGAGGAGGAAGAAATGACTGAGACCAAACATTTTAGACCAGATTCCCAAATTCATCCATTTTAATCCATTTCGTGTTGAATTTGAAGGCTTATGATCTCTTATGTTCCCCTTCGTCCCATGTCAACATTATGCACAAGTGATCAGAAATAAATGTTTGAATAATATAAGATATTATATCGGTTAGATGATTAACCATAGTCGGATTAACCATAAACTTGTCCATTCTTTTTTATATACCCTCCTCATTAGTTCTCCCATTCCTCTGATTGGGACCAAGAGGATATGGAATCACATCCAAAAGGGAAAATTCCTCCATAAAACCTCTAAAATAGGTAGCCATGCTATCAATTCTAGACCTCTGTCCCGAAATCTTTTCCCTCCCCATCGAAAAATTAAGATCCCCTGCAATGATCAAGGAACTTAATCAAAGGATTCTAGATTGCGGAACCAAGTCCCAAAATAGTTTATGCCCCACATATGGAGCATATGAATTGACAATTCAAACCCATTGCCAATTTCCCATCATGTGTCTGATCATGATAATCCCCACACATGACATAAATGGCTACATCTCAATAATTTTTGGATCCCACTTAACCGTGAGACCACCAGATAATCCAATAGCATCAGTTGTGACTACATGTCATGTAGGGCACACACGCAATACCTTTGCGGGAGATTAATTTTTGGGGTCACTACCAAACCCTAGACGTTAATGGAAATAATAATCATGGAGGCATCACATGCATGGTTACATCCCCACTAAGGACCCAGACTCCATCAAAATCACAAATAGAGACATTCCCAACAGTAAAATCAAAATCATCATCAAACCATTTTCTGGAAGATCCAGACTCATCAACCTAACCCAATTCGATCTTCTTACTGGCTAAACCTTTTTATATTTAAGGGGTTTCTTCTTCCTATGTGTGACATTTTTATATGATTGACCTCCAGAATCCAGAAGATTGTGGAAAATGAATATTTTAATAGAAAGGGAAGTCATATTCTCAGATGAGGAAAAAATAGCCTATGATTCCTTGTCAGGGGAAAATGATCCAAGGGACGAGACCATATCCAAAGGTCAGAATGACAACCCAACTACAAAGGATGACTTATTGGAAAGAGGGGAGGACTCAACTACATGATAAGTTTGAGCGACAGGAGCCTCACGGCAGAAGTCATTCATGCAGTCCATAAAGGGATGGGGATAATGTGATAGATCATTAGAGGATATGAGATTGACCATTAGCAAACGCCAAAATGGCATCAACACTTCAAGGGACGACTTGCCATAGGGGCTTCACTTTATTAATTATCATGTACATTCATAAAGGGGGTTTTAAAATTGTGAAAAATAGAGCCAACATGTTATAGATATTGCGGGTGGAGATTTTAGGTAGAGTTTTATAGGTTTTGGAGGTATTAAAATAAGTATTTGGTAAAAGTAAGGGATAGCCACTAAAATAGGCATGGAGTAGTACTGACTATTTAGTAGTAAAAAGAAAATGGTAATCTAAATCCTGAACACACTGATGGTTGTTTATCTCACCACTTGAAGGGATGTTACGAGTTTAAATAGCCACATGAGGGAGAATATTATATGCTACTAGTACATTTTTATAGCGTTTCAAATCATATGTGAATGTAGAGGAGTTTGCACAGTTTTTCTACGAGGGTCAAGGGTTTTTGGGCTTTGATAGTTTATAAAAAAGGTGGCATGAGAAGGCATTTTCCAATGCAATGTGTTTAGAGGAGGTCGATTCAGTCGTAGGTTTTCGCATGGTGAAGATGCCAAAGGTTGCGAGGTGCATTCAGGAGGCTATGAGGAAAATGGCAATTGTTCTTTGCTGAGGAAGAGTAGGTTAGACTCCTCTTCTTTTGTGGGCACTATACACAAAAATGGGGCACTAGAAAATGAATTTGTGCCTTTTGGCACCATGTCGATGAAATTTTCTCCTCAATGGGTTTTCGTGTTGGTTAGCTGGTGCTGGGGCACAATTTGATAGAGACAATCATGGAAAAGGTTCGTTGGTGTGAAGGATGGCGTGATGCCATGGGCCCTACGGTCCTTTTTCTTTGCTTATCTACTAGTGCGGGTTGTTGGCTTGCATTTGGGTGGCGATGGTTCGGGCTTCATGATCATTTTGGTTCCTATCAAATATGCTCTGACTTATTCTATGGCAATTCTATTGTTGACCTTGTGCCATTTTCTTCATGGTTGTTTTCAAGACCTTAATCCTCCTCATGTGGAGCACTTCCTTTTGTCTTTTGAATGAATAAAGTGGGTCCATATTTCCACTTTCCACTTCTATTTCATGAAATCATTTTAAAGCATGAATTTAATATTCGTATGAGGGTTTAATTATGTCAACAACCACATGGTATCTCCTCATGCAAAATTTCTTCCACATATGAAGAAAATGTCTCAAACAATATGTACATTGAGAAATGTAGTGCAAGGAGAAACTTGTACATGTTTTAGAAAAGCATAAATAAGACAAGATAGAGAGGTATTACCCACATTGAAAAAATGAGAGAAAGAAATGCACAATAAGGATGAACTTACAAGTTTTGAATAGGATGAAAGGATATTGTTTAAAGAATCAATACAATCATATGGATATGTATGGCCATATGGAGCAATACAATAGTTGTACACTTCCTTTCTTTTTTGTGTAGATCATATACCTCATTTTCAGATGATTATGATGACCATGCAGTGGTTATTTTATTAGCTTGTGGAGCTTTTATTGAGGTATGCAAAGTCGATTTTGAGAAGAGATTACTTATGTTGAATTTAGGCTTCTGTGATCCATATCAAGTTTATTGAGAAGAGTTTTTAGTGAAAATCACATCATAATTAATTTATCGGCGCATTTCGAACCAACGAGTGTGGTTTATCATCAGTACAAGTTGAAGAACCATATCAAGGTTGCATGTTAAATAGAGAGAGCAGATCATTCAATGGCTATATTTGACTAGGAAACAATTATATTTGACTAGGTAACTAGACAAGACCAATGACTATATTTGACTAAGTAACGACTATATTTGACTGCGCAACTAGACTGGACCAAGGGATAAGGAAAGGAAAAAATAATTAATTAATTAATTTGTAAGTTAGTTTTGTTATATTTATTACCATATTTGAATAAAGGAAATGCTTGTATTAAATTATTAAGAGTACGAATCAATTAACTATTAATAGGCCTTTTTTCTTATTAAAACGAAATAGATAAATATTTAGTTAATTAATTTAAGAGTTAGTTTTGTTATATTATTACCCTAAAAAGTAAAAGTTTGTATTTAGCTATCAGGATCAATAACCTATTAATAGATGCATTTATTATTATTAAAATTATCTAAATAAATAAAACTTATATCATTAAAATTATATGAAATAATAATAAGAAAAATTAATAAAAGTTTAGATAAGCTATTAAGTTAGATAAATAATTGAACTCATACTAACTTTAAGGAATCTAATAGTATTGAATATGTAGCAAATTTCTCCTTAGTGAGGAATATGTAGCAAATTTCTCCTTAGTGTGGTTCTTCGTCAAGACAAGTTTAAGAACCACACTCATTGGTTCGAAACATGTCGACAAATGAATTACGATGTGATTTTCGCTGAAAACTATTCTCAATAAATTACTTATGTATCTACAAAACTCTTTTATTCTTCCAGTGGTTACATTTTTAGTTATTGTGTGATTGATGCTATGATCTAAAAGTAATTTCTACACTATATTAAATTTAGCAATTTATCTCTTTAATTAAGATCATATGGATAATAGTCACCTAGGGTTGAATTTTGGTAAAGTTCTTAATCCTAAATACCTTGAAAAATGAAATATGCATCCAAATATGTGAAATTGTGTCCTTACCCCCAAAACTTTTGACTTTAGGGGTAGACACAACTTTAAATATGTGGAAGCGCTTCCATTACAGTTATTTCTCACCCCTTCTTACCTACAACATCCCCTAGCCACCTCCTTGAAGAGGGTGTTCAACCTCAAGACTCAAGTGGGCCTTTGACCAAACCCATGTGTAACTTGGTGCTACACGGCATGATCTATAGTTGGGTGTTCATCTTGTAAAGTTCCCCTTTTGCTCAGATATTTCATCCACATAGTCTTAGGCCCGAGTTTTAACCTAAGAACAATGATATCCATCAATGTCGTGACAAAAGAGAATGTAATACATGTAAACATTCCTCCAATTATATATAAAATATGCCCGAATGAATCCTCATAGTGAAATGCATCTTTGGAAGAACCTTCATCAAGCCAACCATACAACTTCTATATGCTTTTTCTTCCCTTGGATGATAAAGAGTTCTAAGGCTTGATGGATTTCAAATGAAGACAATGTCCTAAACTTATACAACCTCCTCAATAGTGTTTTGGTCCATGCGCATCGTAGCATACCTCTAGAAAAAACAAGTGTTTTTGTCCCCCACCTTTAACCATATAACATGGATTTTTAGTCACCATGTCTCCTCCTGTACTCTAAGGATGTATCATTTACAATCCTCTAACTCCCATAAATCATCAATTTGTTCCCGTGAAATAAATCTGACATCGAATAAAGTAATTTATGTGAACCATATTTGCCTCTATCTCCTCCAACTCTCTTTGACATGCAACCAATTTTTCTTGATCACATCCCTTTACCACCCTCTTGAGGATGTGAAGCTTCAAGGAAACTACCTCCATCGAAGATAATCCATCATCCACAGATAACTAAGACAATGATTTAGGAACTGTCTTGCAAACGTCCTCATTAGCCAATCAATTTTTTTTTAACTTGAAGAGCAATCCTTTCCAAATCCTATTTCCCTTCCACTGTAAAATGATTAGATCGTGGTCAAAGAGAGCTGTCAGAGAGACGAAGGATCGCATGTAACCCATCCTATCCAGGAGATTTGGATGAAATAAAAATCGATCCAACCTTTTTGGAATATGTTCGATACCAACCTTGCAGTTCCTCCAAGTCAACATGATGGACCGTCAACATATATCCACCATAGATTTTGTATATATTATTTTTGTTGTGCACATCACATTGAAAAATTAAATTAAAATAAATT
>APFE030566269.1:208727-233012 GCA_000404065.3 Pinus taeda | reverse complement strand
TATTAAAATTCTAACGAAGGAAAAAATCCAAATTTCTTTAAATTTATATAGCATTTGGAGGGAAAAAGCATCTATTTATCTTTTGCTTTAATATGGGATGTATCTCCACTTTTAAAAACTTTCCCATGTTTCTTCCTAGTGTGAAAGTCATGATAGTCGTGCAATCCATTTCATGTAATCTCAGTGACAAAAACAAGTACTCAACCTCTTATATTCATACAATTCTCAACTGGTCATGGTTTAAATCTTGTCGAGCATAGCGGAGTAGGTACGCCACTTCCTCTGTGTTATATCCAGCTAAGATGATTCAGATGTTGGGGTTTTGAAAACCCTGATGGGGTTGGGTAAGTATAAAGAAATTGTTCTCTCTCCAACAAGTCCTTCGACTCCTAGGGTCGCAGCTCCAACTGGCCGGGCTAGGACCCTGAGGCTCGTCTACTGGCACAATAAGGGGCAAGTTTGGAATGGACCCGGTGGCCATCACCACTCTGCAGCTTGTGAAAGGGCCTCTTGGTGTTGTTTTCATCTACAGTTGGGCACATGAAGGGAAGAGCTTCATTTTAAACCAGGTTGGACATGAAAATATTTTGTGGAAGATATTTGTTTTTTTGCTGGTGAAGACATAGTAATATCTTTCATTAAATTTTAAAAACATTAGTGTTTTTACTATGGCATATTATGTAGAGAAATAACAGGCTATGGTGTATAAGTTATAGCATTTGAGATCAATGTAGTTGATGCAAGTCAAAACCCATTTCTAATTTAATGCCCGAATGTAGAGCCACTGTGGCTCTGAACCTGGCTAAAACCCCTTTCTTATTTAATGTGTGAATGCAAAGCCACCATGGCTCTAAACCTTCTCTCTTCAAAGGGGCTCGTTGAATCATTTATGTCCCGCTCCAACTTACTTCTGGAAGGTTTAACCCACTCCAAAAACAACCCCATAAAAAAACTAAAGGAAACCACGACTGTGTATTGTTTCGAAAAGAGTCCAGGGATGTGTTCCTCTATCGATCTTGCTTCGAAGTAACAAAAGAAAAGAAATTTCAATTAAGTTAAGCCTGTCTCTTGCTCAAAACCATACACACAACCAGTGTAGGAAATCTATCCTTGCCCAACTATAACTTTGGATGGTAGTTTCAATGGTTGGGGTTCCTGTATTTAATATACATCTGGTGCTGAAGGTTAATAAATTTTTCAGTAACTGGATACAAAATGTAGATACATCAATTATAATAATAGTCAAGGGAAGGTAGAATATAAAAAGTAAGTAGCTTTTAGAATGTAAGTATATGGAAATGTGCTACCTAATTGTATTTCATAAACACAACTCGCATTTTATAAAGTATAGAACTGTCAATTTATTCATATGTTAGAAGTAGGCACGATTGAGAATTAGTGCATTATGTGTTGGTATCAGAGGACAAACATGTTAGCTCCCTTTACGGCCACCGATAATTTGGAAAAATGGCTCCCTTTCCAGCCACCGTTGATTTGGAAACCATCTGCCGCCAATTACGAAAACCAACTACTATTAAATTAATTTCCTATTGGGAGCTCCTGGAGTGGTCCATTACTCCCTTTGAAGTTCTCTACCATGTTCTGTGGAACACTTGACACATAGCCAACAAAAGCTTGATGGAAGATTGGCTATAAATACTTTTGTTTGGACCCCAAGATCATTCACTCAATCCCCTTCAGCCTTACAGCATCAAATCAGAGTGAGCAGAGCTTGGAATTGGCACACGGGTGAAAGAAAAAGTCTGCAGGTTGCCTTCGTTACTTATTCTTTTCCTTGTTCTACTGCATGCTGTGCTGTAGAGACAACCTATAAATTCTCAAGAAGCCACAATTAAATATCAAGAGATCGTTTTCCACATTAATGTTTCTAATCAACGAACAGTCGAAGCAAAGTGGGATTTGAACGACCCATGAAATTCTTTTGGGGATCAGTATTGGGAAGGGTTTTTTATTTCTGTAACAAAGTGTTACAGGATTTCCTTGTTTATATGCTTTGGGTACTTAAAATAGTTCTACGGGTCATTAGAGTCTTTGCATCTTACTCTGTTATAAGTTCTGCATTGGTCATCAAAGACAAGAGCGAAGAAATGGTTACACGGAGAACTTGCCAACGATAAAGAAGAAACCTTGTGGGAAGAAACTTCCGTGAGAAGCATCAATGGCCGGAGGTATGTTTTCTTGGGTATTAAAGTTTTTTTCGATTCTTAAGTGTTTATTCTGGATTATAAAATCGTTATTATGCTAAAATTTGCTATCGTGGTGAATTTTTTATCTCTGCCTTGGTGTTTATGTACATGCTCTATTTGGCTCAATGCTATATTTTGAGAATTTTCCAAATTAAGGCATTTATTTGGAAATATGTCTAAATTTTTGCTCAATTTTTATGCTTATAATATTTAATTTAGTTTTATTTATGCAATTTATATTTATTCTCATATCAATCTTGTTTTTATGCATAAAAGAAATAATGTCTAAGTGATCCATATAATTTTTAATTGATTAGAGATAGCCACATCATCTCTAATTAAATAATATTGTATATTAGGATTGATTAGGATCACATAAAGAATATTTAGACATTAATTGTAATTAATTATACTAGATATAATAATATAAAATTTCCCACGGGAATTTTTATTATATTTATATAATTAATTAGGATAAAATATCAAATTATTCATAACTTACCCACAAGAATTATGAATTAATAGTTTTATCATCAAGTTCAAATCTAAGATAGAATTTATATGAAATTTTAATGATAATATACCCTTTAGAATTATGAATTAAGCAAATAATTTGACAAATTCTATCATAAAGAATAATTGAATCTTATTGAATTGAAAATTTATTCCACAGACAATTTTTATGTCATTAGATTCAATTTTAAGCATGATTTACATTGCTAAAGCATGAAATTTTATTTTAGGCCTCAATTTTAACATAAGCATGTGATCTTTAATTTTATGTAGTTGTACAACTTGCAAATTTCTCTGATATTCGTTGTGATATCCCTGAACTTAATGGAGATAACAATAAATTCTGGAAAGGAGAGAGTTCTCCTTCATTTGGGGTGGATGGACATAGACTATGCTATTAGGAAAGATGAACCACTGGCACTCACTAATACCAGCAGTGCAACGGACATCACGCTTTATGAACGATGGGAGCGATTTAATCGCCTAAGCATGATGTTCATTAAGACTAAAATTTCAGCTAGTATTCATGGTTCTGTTGATCAGCATGAAAAGGTTCGAGACTTGCTGAAGGCCATTGATGATCAAATCGTCACTTCAGACAAGGCACTAGCAAGCACCCTAATCATGAAGTTCTCATCCCTAAGGCTCACCAATGTGAAAGGTGTACACAAGCACATCATGCAAATGAGGGACACTGTGGCTCAATTGAAGAAACTTGAGGTTGAAATTTCGAAGTCTTTCCTGGTGCACTACATCCTGAACACTCTTCCGCACCAATATGGACCCTTCAAAAGCTCATGCAACACACATAAGGATAAATGGTCAATTAATGAACTCATGACCATGTGTGTTCAAGAGGAAGGGAGACTGGTGATGGAACTAGGAGAAAGTGCAATGCTGGCAATGCGTGAAAAGGGAAAATCTCAAGCCAATCAGAAAGGGAAAGGTAAAGTACCTCCCCAAGTCGATATCAAGACGGATTCCAAGTGTTTCTTCTGTAAAAACAAGGTACACATGAAGAAGGAATGCACCAAATTTTAGAAATGGCTTGCAGGCAAAGGTAATCCAATCTCATTTATTTGTTATGAATCTAATATGGTTAATGTCAATATTAACACCTGATGGATTAATTCTGGATCAACAATTCACATTTCGAATTCCTTGCAGGGTTTGTGAAACCTAAGGAAGCCAGTGGGAAGTGAGAAAAGCATCTTATCAGGAAACAAGATGGGATCGCATGTGGAAGCTATAGGAACATGCTATTTAACTTTAAGTAGTGGCTTTGTTTTAGAATTAGAAAAGACTTTTTATGTTCAAGTTTTTCTAGAAACTTGATTTCAGTTTCAAGGCTTGTACATTTTATATATTCCTTTAACTTTTCATAAACATATTTCAGTTTATTTTATAAATCTGATTATGTTGGGAATGGTATTTTGTCTAATGGTCTTTACTACATTAATTTACAAAAAAATGTCTTTTATGATTCAATGCATGTTCACACTGGCACTAAAACATGTGTTATTAATGAAGATTCCTCTAAATTATGGCACCGAAGATTAGGTCATATCTCCATAGAAAGAATTAAAAGATTAGTAAATGAAGGGGTACTTAATACTCTAGATTTTGCTGATTTTGAGACTTGTGTGGACTGCATAAAGGGAAAATAGACCAACAAGTCAAATAAAGGTGCCAATAGGAGTTCGGACATATTAGAGATCATACATATTGATATATGTAGTCTAGACATGGACTCACATGGCCAGAGATAATTCATTTGTTTTATAGATGATTACTCACGATATATGTGTCTCTACATGCTTCACAAAAAGAACGAAGAATTAGATGCCTTTAAGATATTTAAGGTTGAAGTACGGAAACAATGCAACAAGAAAATTAAGATCGTGAGATCAGATAGAGGTGAAGAATATTATGGTAGATACATAGAAGATGGACAAGCACCTAGGCCATTTGCAAAATTTCTTAAAGAGCATAGGATTGTTGCCCAATACACCATGCCTAGTTCACCCGACTAGAATGGTGTAGCAGAAAGAAGAAACCGAACATTATTGGACATGGTGTGGAGTACGCTTAGCAGCTCCAATATTCCTAAATCCTTGTGGATTGAAGCACTTAAGACGACAGTGTATATATTAAACCAAGTTCCAACCAAGGTTGTTCCTAAAATGCCATTTGAATTATGGAAAGGTTGGAAACCAAGTTTGAGACATATGTGCATTTGGGGATGCTCGTCTGATGTGAGAATTTATAATCCACAAGCGAAGAAGCTGAACCTAAGGACCACTAGTGGGTATTTCATTGGATATGCTGAAAGGTCTAAAGGTTACAGATTTTATCGTTCATCTCACAACACTAGGATTGTGGAATCAAGAAATGCAAAGTTTCTTGAAAATGACTTGATCAGTGGGAGCGATCAAACCATGAACATAGTTTCTAAGAAGGATCATTCAGAATCTCAACCTTCCACCTCAAGTGATCGATTGGTTATTGTTCATAGCACCCCTCAAGTACAAACTGGTATTGAACAACCAATTGTTGAAGTTCCACAAGCCGTTGTGGCATTCTAGTAGATCAGGTAGTTCAAGAGTTGCCAAGAACTTTTGAACAACGAGGTTGAACCACATACTTCTCAGGAAGATGATGGTACAACCTTAAGAAGATCTATTAGACCAAAGAGATCAGTGATTCCTGATGATTATGTTGTGTATCTGCAAGAATCTGACTAAAACATTGGAGCCGAAAATGATCCCGAGTCATTTTCACAAGCCATGAGTTGCAAAGAATCAGTATTATGGTATGATGCCATGAAGGGAGAGATGAATTCTATAAAGAGTAACGAATTCTTGAATCTTGTTGAGTTTCCTAATGGTGCAAAAGCCATTGGATGTAAATGGGTCTTTAAGATAAAGAAAGACTCATTCGGAAACATTGAGAGATACAAGGCAAGACACGTTGCTAAGGGATTCACTCGGAAAGAAGCAATATATTACACAGAGACTTTTTCTCCTGTATCTAAGAAATATTCCTTGCGTAGTATTTTGGCATTAGTAGCCCATTTTGACTTGGAGTTGTAACAAATGGATGTGAAAATGACTTTTCTCAATGGAGATCTAGAGGAGGAGATCTACATGAAACAACCTAAAGGATTCCCCTCTAGTGATGGTAAGCAATTGGCTTGCAAGCTCAAGAAATCCTTATACAGTTTAAAACAAGAATCCCGCTAATGGTATTTGAAATTCCATAATGGAATTTCTTCATTTGGTTTTGTAGAAAACATTATGAATCAATGAATATACCTTAAAGTCAGTGGGAGTTAAATTTATTTTCTTGTTTTATATGGGGATGACATTTTTCTAGCAACCAATGATAAGGGTTTGCTGCATGAGGTGAAACAATTCCTGTCTAAAAATTTTGATATGAAGGATATGGGTCAGGCATTTCATGTCATTGGCATTAAGATCCATAGAGATAGATTTCGAGGCATCTTGGGTTTGTCTCAAGAAACCTATATTAATAAAATTTTAGAGAGATTTCGGATGAAGGATTGTTCACCAAGTGTAGCTCCCATTATGAAGGGTGATAGGTTCAATTTGAACCAATGCCTGAAGAACGACTTTGAAAGGGAAAAAATGAAGAACATTCCATATTATTTTGCTATCAGAAGCCTAATGTATGCTCAGGTTTACACAAGATCTGACATTGCATTTGTTGTGGGAATGTTGGGATGATATCAGAGTGATCCAGGTTTAGACCACCGGAGAGCTGCAAAGAAAGTAATGAGGTACCTTCAAGGAACCAAAAAATACATGCTTATGTATAGATAGACGAACAATTTGGAAGTAATTGGCTACTCAGATTCTGACTTTGCTGGATGTGTTGATTCATGCAAATCAACATCAAGATACATTTTTACGATGGCCAATGGAGCTGTATCATGGAGGATTGCCAAGTAGACCTTGATTACCACGTCCACTATCGAATCCGAGTTCATCTCCTATTTTGAGGTTACTTTACATGGTGTATGGCTTAAGAGTTTCAATTATGGGATTAGAATTATGGATTCTATCTCTAAGCCATTGAGAATGTATTGCGACAATTCTACTGCTATTTTAATGGCTAAAAACAACAAAAGTGGGAGACAAAATAAACACATCAACATTAAGTATTTAGCTATAAGGGAACATGTTAAATAAAATAAAGTGGCGATTGAGCATGTCAACATTGAGTTGATGATCGCTGATCCTTTGACTAAGGGCATGCCACTATTGAAATTCAAGGATCATGTAATAAATATGGGACTTAGTTCCATTATGTAGTTTCTTATTGTATGGACAACGTTATTTTACTGATATTCTTAGTTATTGTGATGTTTTCTCATATTTATGTGCACCTTAATTTGATTTGAGAAAATTCATCAGTGTAGGACCAAGAATAAACATAAGGTTTATTCATTAAGAAATTGTTGCCACATAAATTTTAATAGAAATAAATACATAGTAATACATGGAAGATAATTGATGGGCCCCAAAAATGGGTAACTTATTGGACTCATTTTGCCTATTATTCTCGATTAATCCAGCATTCTTCATATTTTTATGCATGCTTCAGAATATATTTTTGTTAATTGAATGAATGAGAATAGTCACTTGACCACAAAGTCTAATACGTGTTTATTGCAGATTTTTGGACATCTTTTGGACCAAGGTCAAGCATTTATGAGCAAGTTGACAGCTAAATACGAAGGAACAAGGCTGAGGATTTGTAGGAAGGGTGTCTTCTACACTAAATGACCCCTTCCTCGAGATCTCCACCATCAACTTGGAATTCAACAACCCACCAAAGATGACTTCAAGGGGCAACTTAGCAGATTTTGTGAAGTGGTTGATTAACTGCAGTTTTGAGCAGCCAAGCTCCTAAAGTTAAGGAGGGTTGTTGGGAGCCCTCATGGTGCATAAGTAGGAAGGCTTCAAGCCTTGGTAATTTAGCTATTTAATAGTTGCTTTTCGCACTTTAGTGCAACTCTTCCTTTCAGCTCATTTTCGAGCTCTTACTGTAAACAGTTTTGTGACATGATCAATTTTTGAGTAATGGAGATAAAGTTCACTTTGCACCAAATATGAGCTTTCTTAGGAGGTTGTAGCTCTTGGGGTTGGGCCCACCCCAAGTGCCAGTACCTCCTTTGTGTACTTTTATTTGTTTTCCTTGCATTCATAGAATAATTTCTGCTATTTAGGTTAAGATTTTGCTTTGTTACTTAGGTTGGTTTTGATGATTAAAATAGCTTTTCATGCTTCAAGTTGATTTGACAGTTTGGTAATAGAAAATATCTATAGAAAAAGGCCATCAAGAAATCCTTGATCTCACCTCTCCCTCCTTGGGACCATGAGCTGAGACCAAGGCATACTTGCTGCCACAAAAACATTGTTTTTGCCTTTTCAATGCAATTGCTAGTGTTCAATTTTTAGTTGGAAAAGTTGCTACCAGTTGTACATGCATGTTTAGATCTAATATTGCTTAGTTTCCATAGTTATCTTGCATGATCTCCTATCTATAAACTTCTGTTCATCATGTTTCTGGTTTTTAGGTTAGATTATGTCAAAATAGATAGATCTCTGGTTTTTCTAGTCTTTGTTCGATCAGTTTTGAGAAATAGGTGTAGAGCACCTGTAATACATCCCTGCCTATCCTCCCTTCATCATACAACCTGCTCTACCCCTAATTCTAGATTCCTTCCATTCATTTGCCACACTTTTCCAATTTGACCTAATTTCTACATTCTTGTGCAGCATTGCTCTCTCCATCCTTGAACCAATCCAACGACCTTCATCACTCCTTAGCTTCATTCACCAGGTCCTAGACCCCTTCACATCCTCATGCATCCTCCATTTCCACTTTCCCACCGTTTTTCCACCATCAAACCTTTAAAATCCTCTTTCGGCTCTTTCTGTAGAACTTCCTGTAGAACATCTTGTAGAACCCTTGCAGACTTCGTGTAGAAGTTCACGTGAGTAGTTTTTCAAGATCTGATCACTGTGACACTCTCTGGAATGGTGCTAGGGACCCCTTAGGACCCCTTATGACATTCCCAACCTCCTGCAAGCACCCACTCCATTTCCTTTCGCCAGTCAACCTCTGCACAGTTAAAAACAATTAAATCACATGCATAATAATTCTACAAGATTACTCAAAAATATAAAAAGATGTTTTTTTTTCCATATTTTACTTCAGAAGTAGCTTAGTCACATGCATTCTAACTTTCCAAGAGTAAATGGCATCCATTTCCACCGCTTTCATCTCTTTTCTTGCATCAGTAGGGTTAGTTGGTAAAACTAGGGTTTGTTAGGGTTCGCATTTCCTTTCATCTTTCAACTTCTTTCTGCAAGTAGATTAGACTCTTTTGAGTTAGATTTCATCTGCCACAATTAAAAGCTTCTTCTAAGAGCTCATAGAAGTTGGATTAAGCTCCTAGCGGACTTGTGCCAGCTGATCAAGTGACAGCCTGTGGAAGGATCTAGTACTTGTGCATATAGCATGGTCACTTCCAAGTTTGTTACGAACAACCCAGTTGATAAAAGTAAAGAAGGGAGCCCCAGGAGTTGCAACATCATTGTTGCAATAGTGGAGCTCACCATATTTTTGGCGTCATTGCTAGGGAAGCATCAAAGTATTTGTCATTGCTGCTTTTCTTCTATTTTCTACTGCAACCTTCTGCTAAGTAGTTTATTTCAGCGAGAGTAGAGTAGTTGTTTCATTTCCATTTTGCAATTTCATTTATGCAAAACTAGACTAGACATTTCTTGCTTTCCTAGATTAGCATTTCAATTCTACAAGCTTAGATTAGCATTTCCATTCCACAAATTCAATTCTGTAAGCATAGATTAGCATTTCAATTCTGCAAGCATAGCTTAGCATTTTATCTCTGCAATTTCATTTCAGCAGCATAGATTAGTCATTTCCTGCTTTCATTTCAATTCTGCAATTTTCATTCCAGCAAAGTTTACTTTAGTTAGTTGCAATTTGTTGTTCAATCAATTTCTAGTTTTGCAGGTACAAGAAGAGAAAAACACAAAAAAACAACCAAAAATATTTCATTTCATGCCTCGTAGGAACAGAGACAATTCAGGAAAATTCTTACCCAACACCCCCACCACATCACTGAGTCACCCTTCTCTCTTCTTCGGTCACAGTGATCCTCTAGAGATATACGAAGATCCTCTAACAGAAGAAGAGCAAGAAGACATTCCTCCTGAGACCATGGTTGAACACAAAAATGGTATAGGAGATGAGGAGAGAATAGAAGGTGTCTTTCCCATCCAAGAGACCATTCGGGACACAAAAATGAAAAACATAAGTCCCTCAGCCTTACCTCACTTCCATGGATTGACCCCTGAAGACCCTGATACCTTCTTGTTTGAGTTTGTTGTCCTTTGTCGAACCTATGACTATGCAGAAGACGAGCAAAAGTTGAAACTCTTTCCCTCTACCGTCAAGGATGCAGCATTTCACTGGTTCATAGGGTTACCTCAAAACAGTATCACAACTTGAGCTCAGATGTAGCAAGCCTTTAACAAAAAATACCAGGATTACTGTAGGTCAAAGGAAACAAAGGGAGAAATCTTTCAGATGACCATGGGAAGTGATGACTCCTTAGAAGACTATGAAGAAAGGTTCCAACTCAGTTATAAAAGGGCCAGGTGCACACTTGACCCCAAATCTCTGAAGCTCGTTGTACTCCGAGGAATCCCTGAAGACCTTCTAGATACCCTCCATTTGCTGGCTAGAGGAGACATCTACCAGCTACCTTATGATGACATGAAAACTATGTTTAGAAACCATTCTAGGGCAGCCCGGAAAAGAGGTAGGGGGAATCATATTTCATCCAGTGCCACCTTCTCCAAACATGAGTTTACAAATCAGATGGAAGACCTTAAAAGTGAGATGAGACAGACCATTGCCATGCAATTGGATACCTTCGGAATCCAACAGAAGAAAGAGGAAGCTAAGAAGGCTTTGGCCATATTTTGTCCCAGATGTACAAGGAATCATCCTCGAAACGATTGTCCAATGCACTCAGTAGAGATATGTTTCGTTTGTGAGGAAGACCACCCTACAAACCAGTGCCCAACCTTGCCCAGACTTAACGCTATATACTAAGGGGCTGAAGGAGCCACTAAACCACTCTACTTCCTAAACGAAAGCAGGCCACATGGATCCAAACCTTACCAGCAGGGGATTCAAGGGACATCCCAGACTTATTACAACCACAACCAATCCACTCACGTACCTTCTTAGGGTCCCCCTGCTCATCCTTCCTCGTCCGCACCCCCTCCTTGGTCATATCCATATCAATACCATACTCAACCTGTTACTCATTCATTTCATTCTCATGTTCAGCCACAACCTCAGTTGAATGCACCTGACGAGGGGTGGTGGCCCCAATACAAATCTCCTCCTGTTATTTTTCCTCCACCACATGCTCAACCACAACCATTACCTCCTGCTCCTCTGAGACAACCCCAGATGTCTGCTCAACCAAACCCGAACCCCAATAACAGATAGGCATAGTAGGTATATACTGGAGAGACGACATGCCTACCTATGCTGTGGAGATTGAGGAGATCAACCTACGATCTGGGAAGGTCCTCCCAGATAGACAACCTCCTCCTTAAGAGGATGAGGAAGAGAAATAAGAAAGTGAACCCAAAGCCATTCCACCCTTTCCTAACAGACTAACTGGAACCACACAACCAAACCTTGAAGAGACTGAACTTCTGGGTGAGCTTAAACAGTTATGTGTGAAAATACCACTTCTCCAGGCCATAAAATATCTACCAATATACAACAAATTGATCAAAGATAAGTGTTTCAGGCACCTAGGCAGGCGCAAGAGAGATGCCCCAACTATCAATGTCATAGGACAACTATCTAACCTGATGTTGGGACAAGTAATCTATCCAAAATATCTGGACATTGGGAGTCCTGTAGTTTATGTCCACATCAATGGCACAATAATCCCCCACACCCCTGATAGATCTAGGGGTTGCCATTAATGTGATGACTAGGGACACTATGCTCAAACTCAACCTTCATAGTTCCCTAAGAAAGACCTCGATAGTACTGTAGTTAGCAGACCACTCCACCATGACTCCCGAGGGGATTGTGGAGGAAGTCATGGTCTCCATTGATTCTTGGGAGTACCCTGCAGACTTCTTGGTCCTCCAGCCAAAGGCGAAACTCACTGGATATCCCCTCAATTTGGGAAGGCCTTGGTTAGCTACTGTAGATGCTTACATTAGTTGTCAAGCTAGGAGCATGACCATCAAAAATGGGCCTATGTCCAGACATCTAGTCCTATATCCTCCTGCCCAACCTCTGCTAGAACATGACTTACCTCTCTGTTTGGAGGAGGAAGATGAGGACGAAGTCTACTCTGCACCAGTGTGCACAGTGGAAGCCACTAGGGGAGGTCCTCAAACCGAGGATGACCTTATTGAGAATTTAATTTAGAATCCACCTCCTAGTGTGCTTCCATTAGAAGAGTTGGTAGAAGACACCCAAGCCAGTGCTTTGGTGGATCTCTGTGTGGCTGATCTGACCTCTCCTCGAGTTAAGAAAATGGAATTTGGTGTTGAAAGAACCTTGAAGATCAACTCATCCCTATCGCCCTCTCAAGAGAAGGCATTGTGTAGCTTACTGAACCGCCGTTTGGATGCTTTTGCTTGAAGCGACAAGGAGATGAAAGGAGTCCACCCTTCAATCTGTACCCATCACATTTACATTAAAGAGGATTGTAAACCAGCCAAGCAGCCTCAGAGGAGAATGAATCCAGCCCTTAAGGACATTGTCAAAGAAGAACTGCAAAAGTTGCTAGATGCAGGACTCATCTACCCCATCTCTGACAGTGAATGGATTTCTCCTCTGGTGCTTATGCCTAAGAAAAACGAGAAGTGGAGAATCTATGTATATTATCGCGAACTTAACAAAGCCACCAAGAAGGACCATTTCCCTTTCCCTTTCATAGATAAAGTGTTAGATGAACTCGCAGGGAAGAAATTCTTTTCTTTCCTAGATGGGTTTAGTGGGTATAATCAGATCCAAATCAGCCCAAAAGACTAAGATAATACCACTTTCACATGTCCATGGGGTACCTTTGCCTACCGGGTCCTTCCCTTTGGGTTATGCAATGCTCCTGCAACTTTCTAGATAGAATTACTAAGCATATTTGCTAAGCTGGTTTATGATTCGGTGGAAATCTATATGGATGGATTTACTCCTTATGGGTCCAACTTTCAAGAAGCATTGACTAACCTGGGAAAAGTTTTAACCAAGTGTGTTGAAATGAACCTGTCCGCTAGTCCTGAAAAATGTGAATTCCTGATGACTGAAGGGACTGTGCTAGGTCATACAATCTCTTAGTAAGGATTACAGGTGGATCCCAACAAGATTGTTATCATCCAAAGGGTTCCACCTCCTCAAAAGGTAAGAGATGTTTAGATTTTTCTTGTCTTAGTGGGATATTATAGAAGATTCATTAAATATTTCAGTAAGCTAGCCTCTCCATTGTTTGGTCTTTTGGGGAAATATGTTGAGTTTATATGGATTGACAACTATCAAGAGGCTCTGGGTGCATTGAAAGGTAAGCTGGTAACTGCCCTAATCTTGAGAGGTCCAAACCGGGCCATATCTTTCCACATTCACATAGATGCCTCAAACAAAGCCATAGGAGCAACCTTAGAACAAGTTGAAGAGAAGCTACCGTATGCCATATATTTTGTCAGTAAAAAACTGTCCAAGGTAGAACTAAACTATATCGTAACCGAGAAAGAGCTCCTAGCTGTAGTCCATTCCATCAACAAGTTCAAAAACTACATCACTAATTATCAAACATTCGTACACATTGATCATGCTGCAATTAGGTATTTGATGAATAAACCCGATGTAAATGCTCGTATCATTAGATGGTTACTTTTATTACAGCAATTTGACTTAACCATTGGTTATAAGCCATGTAAGGAAAATGTTGCTGCTAATTTTCTGTCTAGACTAGATTTGTTTGCAGGTGAAGAAGGGATGGTGGATGATCAAATGTTAGAAGAACACCTGTTTGCTATCTCAGTACTCTCTCCAAGGTTTGCTGATATAGAAAATTACTTGGTTTCAGCACAATTCCCGCCACACCTATCCTCAAAAGAGAAGAGCAAGATCGTGAGGAAAAGAACCACATTCACTTGGATTGGGGGAAACCTGTTTAAACATGGCCTAGATCAGATTTTGAGGCATTGTGTCAGGGAGGAGGAATTTTTTGACATCCTCCTAACTTGTCATGATGGGCCCTGTGGAGGCCACTTTGTAGCAAAAAGAACCGCTTTCAAAATTCTACAGGTAGGCTACTATTAGTCCACTCTTCATTAAGATGTCAGGAGATACATTAGTCAATGTGACCGATATTAGAGGATGGGGAAACTGACTCCAAGGGATGAAATTCCCCTCCAATATCAAGTGACTTTCGAGCCATTTGAGAAGTGGGGAATGGACTATGTGGGTCCTATCAACCCTGCTTCAAAACAAAAGTCTTACATCATTGTGTGCATGGACTCCCTGACAATGTGGGCAGAAACAAAGGCAATCAAGGGAGCAATAGAAGGAAAAGTGGCTAAGTTCTTGAGGGAAAATATCTTCTACAAGTTTGGCTACCCAAGAGAGTTAGTCACAGATCAAGGAAGTCAGTTTACCTCTAACCTGACTAAAGACCTGCTCGCTCATCACACGATTAAGCACAAAACTTCCAGCCCTTATCATCCATAAGCAAATGAATAGGTGGAAGTCACTAACTGAGCTTTGGAAGAGATTTTGACTAAAGTGGTGAGCAGTAGCAGAAAAGATTGGGTAGATCGCTTGGTTGAGGCCACCTGGGCCTACAACACTATTTGGAAACCTACAACAGGTTTCACACCTTATGAGTTGGTCTACAGGAAGAAGGCTTTGCTGTCCATAGAATTTGAATATAACACATTGAGGTTGGCAGCTTAGCTAGACCTAGATCTCAGCCATGCACAACATGAAAGATTACTTCAGCTAAATGGACTAGATGAATAGAGAATGCATGCCCTTCTCTACTCAGAGGTGGTCCGACTTCAAAGGAAGATATGGCATGAATGGCACCTTAAATAAAAGAAATTTTAGCCAGGAGATTGGGCACTGTTATATGATTCAAGATATAAGGATTTCAAAGGGAAGCCGCGGACAAGATTGATGGGACCATATACAGTGGAAAAATTCAATGACAATGGTTCAGTCCATATCAGGACCATTGATGATGAAGTCACCCCATGCTCATCAATGGGCATCGATTGAAAATCTACAGGAAACCCCTTTCTAAGCAGGATTTCATTCAAACTCTGGATAAATCAGTGTCGGTAGTGGAGTAGGCCCCTGTCTCCACTCCACCCACACCTTAAAAAAAAAAAAAAAAACAGAAAAAATAAAATAATAAAATATCCTTGGGGAAAACCTCTTAGAGGTGCCGAGGGTAGATAGCAAGGATGAAAACATCTTGGAGGTTCCCCAGCTGTCTCAGACTAAAAAAAGAAAAAGGAAAAGAAAGAAAAAATAAAAATAAAAATAAACCTAATTTCTGTTGAATAATTGTAGGTTGCAGGAAGGGCATTGCAGGTTAGGAGGATCACACAAGACAAAGACAGAGGTCAGCAGTAGGCTGCAAGCATCCCTCACAATCCATTCCTCCATGACCACTACCCTTTCCTAAGATCTGATCTCATTTGGGCTAATATTTCACCTTCTACAGGAAATTTTGTGTCTTCTACAGGAAGTTATTTGTCTTCTATAGGAAGATCCTATAGAACATACAGACGAGCCAAAATTGATCTCAGAAGAGAATCTCAAGGTTGGGAATCTGCCTATGAGGCTTGTCAACATCCCTGTTTCCACCTATCGCCATATGTTGCCCCTTTTTTCCATCTCTATACACCTCCATTGCACTCATTTTTTAAGTTCCTGCAGAGTCACACACATAAATATTGTTTTCCTCATAATGCTAGAAAAAAAATCTTAATGACAAATCAAGCAGTAGTTTTTCACTCACCATACTTGTTTCCCTCCATCTGGACTCCTCATCAGCAAGATCCTCATCAGTAGTATATCCCTGCTCATTCTAGCTTGCATTCCAGGGGGAGAAGCAGCTACAGGACATCCTACAGGAATCCTGTAGCAGTTGATCCCTCTGAAAGACATACTTCAGAGATAGCGACAACAAAGTATGGTTGAAGAATCATGCATGGAGCTCTACCTGAACGTATGAACATCAGCAACAACTGAGGCCAAGCATGCAGTGTGCATGCAGCAACAACAAATGAAGGAATGGGTTCCAAAACTCGGAATCTGCATAACATGGCTACGGCCACGTAGGTAAGTGCCTAAACTCATTCTTCAATTGCATAAATTATATTTTAAAGCTGCATGACTATGGGAATGGCTCATATTGAGTGGAATTGGTGGCCAATCAACTGGCTACCCTTGGCCAGTTACATATCCTCGTGGAATCCAAATGAGCCCCATTACATTCAAAATTGTCGATTAGCTGTGCAACCAATACGTGTGGAGTTTCCATTCAGGGAGAAATCATCGGGACTAGTAGTAGTGGTGGCGGATAATGGGAGAGAGGAGGTGATGGCAGTTAGAAACATGCAGAAACATTATGACTATGATGTCGGATCAACGGTCTAGTCTGGCCACCTCATCCTCTCACCATGAATCACGCCGCAGTTAAAAGATGCTCAATTGAAACATGCACCACCCTCTATTCATTCTTCACTCACGACGTTCCTGACTGGAGTATGCATCCACCGCTTCTAGAAACAGTTAACCAGTCATCCTCCACTAGTTTTTATACCTGTTTTCGAAAACCTCCCACCTATCAGGCTCTACCGAAAGCACAATTCTATTCTACAGGAGTCAGGAGACTTTTACAGGAAGGGTTCTACAGGAAAGGTAGAACAGCTCCGCAGAGAAGGAAAACCCAGAATTCTCGTCGCTTTTTAAGCTCCAATCGAGGTAGGCTCGAGAAAACTTCCCTATGCATGATTTTTTTGTCCAAGGTAGTGAATTGAATGACATCAGTTTGAGAAACGAGAGTAAAAGTCTACCTATTCATTGAAAAAAACGTGAAAGTTTGCCTGCATATTTTACCGAGTTTACCTAGTTCTTCCTCTACATTCTAAAATCTCCTCATCATTTCTAAATTCTCCTGTAAGGAAGATATATGTAGTGGTAGAGGCCAGCCTGTGTGTGTAAAAAAAAAACTGAATTTACATATCTATCTATGTGCTGAAAAGAGAACTTGTTTCCTTATGCTCTGTTTTGTAAAACAAAATTCTTCTTTTCATAAACAGATAGTTGAATTATGGGTGATATCAGTCTTAAAACAAGGAAATTATTGCTATTTTATATTGAACACATGAGAAATTCCTTCTTGGGTTCAGAAGAAACCGAATTCATCCATCCTCTGTTCCAATGATTGATTGTTTGTTTTCTTGAGCATTTTCTATTCTGGTTAAAACATAAAAAGAGCACTCAACACCATGCCAGGAGGATTCATAAGGAAATTTCAGGCCAGGCAGTAACTCCATCAAGCAAAAACTGATTCGTATGTTCTATTCCATCAGGTAGGTCTATTATATACACGAGGGAGAGACTGTTCAATTCATCTCCCGATGACTGTGCATATTTCTCATTTATTTTTTTACATATATTCACCCAATCACAAGGATTAGGTGTCAACATTCCCCTCCTTAATCTGAAGGGATGTTGGTGAGCCCAAGCATCTTGCTGAATCATTCAAGCTTTTCTCTTCCAAGCACTTTGGTGAAGATGTCTACAATTTGCTCATTTGTGGAACAATGACGGAGATGGATTGTATTGGCCTCAACATGATGTCGAATCAGATGATATTTAGTATTGATGTGCTTCATTCAATCATGGAACTTTGGGTTCTTGGCCAACTTTATTGCAAAGTTATTGTCAATCATGAGTGGATTTGATTGTACTTGTTTTACCTGCAAATCTTCAAGAATTTTCTTGAGCCACACAATTTATTTTGTTGCTTCATCTGTTGCCACGTATTCTGCGTCTGTTGTGGAATCTGCTGGAACTGATTATTTGCGTGATCTCTAAGAGATAGCTCCTGATCCAAGACTCATAGCATATCCTGAAGTTGATACTCCAGTTTCTTTGTCTCCATCAAAGTCTGAATCAGAGTATCCAATCAAGCTGAAGTCGTCCACCTATGTATACTTGATTCCAAAGCCTTGAGTTCCCTTCAAGTACCTTAGAACTTTTTTTACATCAGACCAATGTCCCTCACAGGGCTTTTGCATAAACCTAGAGAGGATTCCAACGGCAAATGAAATTCCTGGTCTGGTAGTAGTTAGGTATTTGAGACTTCCTACAAGTTGTCTATACTTTGTTGCATCCTCAAATTCTTTTCCTTTAATATATGTGAGCTTTAAGTTTTGTTCCATTGGAGTAGTAAGAGGATTGCACTCTTTCATGCCAAACCTGTTCAACAAATCTCCAATGTATTTCTTTTGAGAAAGAAATATGGACTTTGGATGTTGGGTTACTTCAATGCCAAGATAGTAATGAACATAGCCCAAATTAGTAATTTTAAAACTTTTCCCCAATTCCTTCTTTTAATGGATGCAATGTAGCTTTCATTGTTCCCTGTCATTAAAACATCATCTACATATACCATAAGATAAACAACTGATTTGCCAACTTTCTTGACAAATAAAGTTGCATCATCAAGATCAAAATGATTGAAATTGAGTTTCAGAAGATGCTCAGTTAGTTTTTCATACCATTCTCGTGGTGCTTGTTTGAGGCCATACAAGGACTTTACAAGTTTGCATACTTTATGTTCATGTCCTTTCATAGAAAATCCTTCAGGCTAGGACATAAAAACATTCTCTTTCAAGAAAGCAGTTTTTACATCCATTTGATGGGTTTTCCAACCATTCTGAGCTGCTAGTGCAAAGAGTGCCTAGATGGTAACCCATTTTGCTGTGGGGCCGAAAGTCTCCTCATAATCGACCCCTTCCTTCTGTGCAAAACCTTTTTCCACAAGCCTAGATTTGTGCTTTTCAAGTGAGCCATCAGCTTTATACTTGTTCTTGTAGACCCACTTGCAGTCAATTGATTTGGTTCCTAATGGAGGATCAACCAGCTTCTAAGTGCCATTCTTTATGAGGGCATCATACTCCTTTTGCATCACTTATTTCCATTCATCATGAGAAGAAGCTTCTTTGAAGGAATTTGGTTCAAAACATGTAGACAAGTTCAATTCACAACCATAAGACAAATCCATATCAATAGGTGAATTAGAGTCATCTACATCACCTCGATTCTGTCGGTTTGAATTTCTGGTTCCTGTCTTTCCAACTTCATTAGGATGAACACTTTCAAGTGTCTTTGTCAGCCACTTTGGGGGACCTTTCTGAGATGGTCCAGGCTGCTCCATTGATTAAGTTGGGTCTGAATCAAGATTGAGTCTCCCAATTCTATCAATTACATCACTTAAATCATCATCCATTGTTGGAGTTTCATGCGGGGGAGAGTGTTCTTCAGAAGAAGATTCCACATGTTGATCTAGTATCGGAATCCCCCATTCAAGATGTGGAATCATATTATCAAATTCTTGAAATGATTTTGCTTTTGTGAATCTATCCAAGTGATCAAGTTGCCGCTCAACAACATTGTCAGTTTTGGATGATTCAGGAAAAATTACATCTCTAGATACAACAAACTTCTTATTTACTTCATCATAGAGGCGGTATGCTTTGGAGGTGTTTGAGTACCCCAGGAAGATACACTTACGACTTCTAGCACCAAGTTTGTTTCTATGTACCTTTGGTATGAAGGCATAACAGGTGGAACCAAAGACCCTGAGATTCTTTACCAAAGGAACATGTCCATACCACATTTCATATGGAGTCTTGTTTCTTATAGCATTAGATGGACATCTATTCTTTATATATTCATCACATAGAACAGCGTCAGCCCAAAACATTATCTTTACATTTTTGAAGAAGAGCATGGATCATACAGTATTTAAGATTGTCCTATTCATTCTTTCAGCTACACCATTCTGTTGGGGATTATAAGGCACAGTTGATTGATGTTTCATCCCATGTTGGGAAAGATAGTTTTCAAATTCATTTGATGTGTATTCTTTTCCATTATCAGTGCGAATATACCTAATATGAGATTGTGCATCATTTTCAATCCATTAAGAAAATTATTGAATGTTTTAAAAGCATCAGATTTGTTCTTCAATAAATAAACCCAACACATTCTAGACCTGTAGTCATCAATAAATGTCGTGATATATTTATTTCCATTCGCAGAAGGAACAAGCATTGGACCACATAAATCTGAATGAATGAGTTCAAGTTTCCTATGTGCTCTTGAATGTGAATCATGAAAAGACTGTTTGCTATGCTTTCCTAGAATGCAAGCATCACATTGCTTAAGTTTTGTAGGAATTGTAAGCAAACTAGCAACACCATTTTTCTTCAATAAGCGGAGACTGTCATAGTTCAAATGTCCAAATTTAGCATGCCATAATAAACTTGATGGAAGTGTGCCTTCTTCATGATGAGAGTTGTATGAGAAATTTTGTGCATGAGCAGATGTTCCTTGCAGTTTGAGAAGCCTTTCGTCTTCTATTCCCCTCATGAAAAGTGAGTGGTCAGATGCTTTTATTACCTCAAGCTTGCCATCAAACATATGAATGTAGTGACCTTGCTGGTGGATGTGGACCAAGGAAAACAAGTTTCTCTTGAGCTATGGGAGATGTAGAACATGATCCAGAAGAAAGTTTGGAAGACCAGGTAGTTTAAGCCCGATTGTGCCAAGCCTTGATGGCTTGATTTTTGATTGATCTGCAAAGTATACTGCTCCATCAACATTGTCAGTGAAATCTTCAAAATAACCTTTTCTATGAGTCATGTGGCAGGTTCCTCCTGAATCAAGCAACCAATCATTTTTCCAGGAAGCAAGTGAAGCATTAAATAAATCTTCGTTTACTCCAATATTACATTGTGCCACAACATAGTGAGCAGATTTAGGTGCTTTACCTTTGTCTGAATCATCAGTTTTACATTTCTGTTGATTTCTTTTCTGCTCAATTTTGTCCCATGGTAGCTTGCATGTAGAGGCATCATGTGATCCATTTCTTTTGCAACGTATGCAGTGCAAATCTGCCTTTTCTCCTTGAGAGTGTCTGCCCCCCCGCCTCTGAAATATCTTCCTCTTCCTGTTGAATGCATACTGTAACAAAAAAAATACTTTTGCTACACAAATTTTACTCTTAATGGGAAAACAATATAGTTCTGATATGATTAAACATCAAACTCAAATATGGCCTGGAGTGGTAACTTCAAATCTCCTTGTTGTGTAATCTTTCCTCTTTGCTACTCAAGGACCTTATAATTCAATTTTATTGTTAAATATTTCCTCCATCAAGAAAAAAAAATAAAGAATTTATCATCACAAGTGATTTGAAGAACTATATAAACCAATCTAGTCTATCAAAAGATGACTCAATTGAACCTATCCCTCAAGCATGGCTTCGCAGCCAAACTAAACAAATTGCAAACTATATTTTGTGACAAATTTTGCGCCTTCCCTAGTCAAATGAAGCATAGTTGATAGAATATAATAAAGAAGTTTCTTTCTTAATATTAGTGTCAGCTTGTGCATGGCTTCAGATATGCTACAGGAAACTCTTCTTAGTGATAAGCAGGTTCGGTATGGTCAGGAAAAGCCTCGACAGTCCACCACGAGCTATGACCATCTCCAAAGTTCGAAGGGTCGAAACCGGGCACGGTCGAAGGATCGGCAGCATGGAACAGATTAAAAATGTGTCGGTCTGCAACCTATCTGCTTCAATCCCATGTCTAAATATACATCAATAGATAGAATTAATGCCGCGACTCTAGTTCCTGCATTGAAAAGGACGAAGGTTCAAAAACTGGTCCATGCTCAGCGCACCACCTTATTGTAATAGGAATGTCAATGAAATTTTCTCTTTCACCGTCTCACGATCTGTGAGCAAGAATGAAGTTCCTGCTAAAGAAACTGTTAGTTTTTAATAAGCAAAAAAGGGAACATCTTGACAATGCCAACATAAACGAAAGAAACCTCAACCAAAAGGGCACAGAGGATTATTGATAGGCACAACCCTCAACATTGCATAAAAAATATGAACTAATCTTTTTTTGTTTAGGAGTTCAACACGCAGGAGCGACAGAAAATATGGAGCAGTGGAAGCTTTCGGGAAATAATCTATCTAGAATCTCCCCTCAAATCACACCTTTTTCGCAGGCCCTCATTGAAAAACTATATGCGTATTAACAATAACTGTAACAACGAAAGACAACTTGAGTTGAGCTTCATAATCATTTTGTTTAACCATTACAAAAATTCATAGACGTCAATCATTTACAATTCATGTCCTTTTAATAACTTCATCAGATCTGAGACGGTAGATTTCATCAATGGAGATTACCAAGAAAATGTGACCTATGTGGAATTCCCGTGGCTTTGCTCGCTTTTAGAGAAAGCCCTTTGAATTACCTTAAGGCTACTATTGTTTGAATATGAATCTATAGCTTCCAGATTGCGTAAATGAGAAGAATCAAATAGCCATGTGGACAGACTCAATAGAGCATTGTTGTTTTCCACCATAGCAACATTCTTCAATGTGAGAGCATTCTTTTCCTCCAGCGTTCAACGGAGTAGTGCATTTACACAGGATATCAGAAAAGGTTAGACAACTGATAGGAAGGTAATGGAAGCGTATTATACAGAGCAGGCTTTGTATGGAGCAACGCTTTTAAATGGAGCATTTATGGATAGAGAGCGCAGGTAAAGGCAGACAGAACCCATGTAGTGTCAAACAGGCGTACAGGCAATGTCAGGTCAGGCACGCTGACACTGAATTATATGGAGAGGAGAGAAGTAGATAAGGGAGTTACAAGGCACAAAATCTAAAAAATGGAGCTGGCTTTGATACCATGCCAGGCCAGACAGTAACTCCATTAAGCAAAAACTAATTCGTATGTTCTATTCCATCAGGTAGGTCTATTATATACATGAGGGAGAGACTGTTCAGTTCATCCCCCGATGACTGTTCATATTTCTCATTTATTTATTTACATATATTCACCCAATCACAAGGATTAGGTGTCAACAGGAAAGAACCCTCGGACTCTAGCGAGTTGCACGAGCACCATGAGGTGGTGGACCTTTTCACCCGAACAAATTGGATATCCTTCTTTGACAAAATTCAGGGTCATGATGAGGAGATAACTGAATATTTTTTAATGTTCCTGAGACCACATTCGAAGACACATGCCACAATTAGTTTTAGGGGTTTGACCCTAGAACTCACCCCTAAGCTCATTAGTGGAATTACTGGTCTACCATTGGGGCTCCCTTGGAGCAAAGAATAGAGATCCTTGGGCCAAGTTGATGAGAAAACATTTTTTTTTGCCCAAGGAGCATCCTGTAGAAGACAAAAACAAAGTTAGAAGGACAAGCTTGCCTCCTCTCTGGAGTGAAATTCGTTATCAAATGATGAAGTACATCACATGTGAAGGGAGGTTTAGCAACATCTATGGATATCATTTCAAGTTGTTGTGTGAATTAAGGCATGGGATCGACTTGCCTCCAGCCAAGAAACTGAGCATCCCATATTTCCTTCTTCAGTCCTTAATTGAATATGGTACAAAGCTAAATGAAGGGATCCCAAATCAGTTGGCCCACCATGGGCTTATCAAACTATTGGTGGAAGAGGATTTAGACACCTATACTATCCCCATATCTTGGGAAATCTTCAAAAACATGTCCAGGGATGATAACATTAGAAATTTGGCTAAAAACATCACCCCATCTAGCACTGAGGAGGGGTAGCAAACTGAAGAATAGGAAGAACAGAAAGAACAGAAAGAAATTGGCAAGACTGCTGAGCCTAAAACAGAGGAAGAAACAACAGCAAAAATAACAAGGGAAGAAAGGATAAAGAGTAGAAACGAAAAGGTCGAGAAAGCCCAAATGAAGGCTGCCACAGCCAAAGCAGGCACCCAGAAAGAAAAGGGAAAGACACACCCTGAGATATCAGCAACACAGACAGAAACAGTGGACACAGAGATTTCTACAGGAAGCAAAGAAAAAGAGCAGCAGGAAGAGAAATCACCTGAGACGTTGGCAAGGGTGGGAGCAACTATGCCTGCTTCATTAAGCACACCTGCAAAACAAAAAGGAAAGAGAAAGAGGCAGACCTCCATGTACTTTAAAGCCAGGAGAAGCACAAGGATCATGTAGGAATTTACAGGGTAAGTTCCTCAGACAGAACACTAAAGGACACTGCTCACAAACAGATCACAGATCAATACACTAGTATTTTTGACGTGGTTAAAACCCTCAAAGAGGGAAACAGTCCACGGCCTGAGCCAACGCAGCCACTTCA
>APFE030566269.1:155366-179971 GCA_000404065.3 Pinus taeda | reverse complement strand
ACCAGAATTGCAATGAAATAGAACTAGTCTAAATTGGAAGTGTACTTAGCTTGGTGTGGGGGCCCTCCACCCTTGCCTTGCACACTTATGGAGATGATATCAGAAGCTTAGATCAGTTAACCATCCATGTATTGCTCAGAAAAATAAAAGTAACATAAGTCTCCAACTTCAAGTCTTCACACCGAAAATATTACAACATAACAATGTCAAATGTCAAGTGTGTTGAGCCATCAAATGTGGCTCTTAAATAATGAGTCTATGAAACCAACTGATCTGAAATCTCTCTAACAAACATAGCTATCCTAATCCACCTATCCAGGTCGAATCCAACTTCCTCATCCCAAAATATATGACTAAAATCAGGAAATCCTAAAACAGCCCTATTTAAATGGGATTTCTGGATGACTAGTCATGATTGACTAGCTCCAAAAAGGCATAAGAAAACTCGTTCTCCTGAAACCAAGCACAGGTAGCTTAGTCCTAGTTCCCAAGCCTTCTATTCATGCATCCCATTCGTGCTGAGGTGGCCTGCATCAATATCAGTCATGAAGTGATTACGGGAATTTCTTAAAACTGCCAAAATTGCACTAAAACTCAAACTTTAATAAAAACTTTAGAATTTGATAAATCAAAGTTAAATACCTGTTTAAACATCAAATATTCATTAAAGTGAGATGAATGAGATGAAAATGAGGGATAAATGGATAACTAGATATGTTTATTAAAGCAAAATGAGATCAAATCTGGAGCCCAACAGGCAGTAGCAGCAAGAAGGGCCTCCAGCAGACAAGGAAACAACTAAGGAATAGCAAAGAAGGAAAAGCTACAAGCTGATGTTGATATGTTGACAAAACTGCTACAGGAAAAGGAGTCATAGGCAGCAGAAGAAATGCAGGTTTTAAAACAACAGGTGCAAGAGAAAGAAGTCGAAATGGTCTGCATTCCCAGCTGGGGAGTAGAAGCCTTACAATGTACGCAACTTGCTAAGTCATATGCTTATATCTTAAAGATCAATGGTTGTAATTTCAAATTAACACCTTGGCCCAAAGGGGCACCATTCCATTTCAGAATTACAATCAGTTTATGTATTTGTGTGACAATAGCTCAGATGGAGATAAGGCCAAGTTAGAAGAATTTTATTTACACAACTTGGCACTTCCAAACATGAATCTATGGGACCCCAATGCTGCATTGGGAGATGTGAAACTCATCGCCATGGCATCTTGGTTAAACCATGAGGAAAAGAGGGCAACAAAAATTCGGAAATTTATGGACAGAGAGCTAAGTGAGCAACTCATGATCAAGGTAGAACTAGAAGATCCCTCATATTTAATATATGCCCATTAGCACCTTGCCAACAACCCGCAAGTTCTCCCAGACTAAATTGAAAGGCAAGCTCAGGCCGTTGCTCACTTTGAGGACATGGAAAGACTGTTCGGTGATAACTGCATTCATGCTTGCACAAGGAGATGGAACACATTGTCCCACAGTCTGAAAATAAGAGAGTACCACTCCCCAACAAGGATGAGGGAGGCCTTGGCAAGAGTACCACTTTATAAACAGTCAATGCAAAATCTACAGGCCAACTAGATTGGCCTAAATTTCACTCCTCCATTGCTTTTGGGACTGCTGGAAGGGGTCTAAGAATAAGAAGAACATAGGCAATGGGAGGAAGTAGAGAGAAAAGAAGGGTTTCATGATCGAGAAGAGGACATCACCTCGGAAGCCTCGGATGTCAGAGAGGTAGTCAAGCCAATCAAACATGATGAGCTGGATTAGTTGCTCAAAGGATGAGCAACAAATTCAGCATGGGGGTGATGATGAGCCCCAAAAATGGGTAACTTATTGGGCTCATTTTGCCTATTATTCTCGATTAATACACCATTATTCATAGTTTTATGCATTATTTTGAATATATTTATGTTAATTGAATGAATGAGAATAGCCACTTGACCACAAAGCCTAATACGTTCTTATTGCAGATTTTTGAACATCTTTTGGACCGAGGTCAAGCATTTATGAGCAAGTTGACAGCCAAATACGAAGGAACAAGGCTGAGGATTTGTAGGAAGGGTGTCTCCTACACTAAGTGAGCCCTTCCTTGAGTTCTCCACCATCAGCTTGGTGTTCAAAAGCCCACCAAAGTTGATTTCAAGGGGCAGCCGAGAAGATTTTGTGAAGTGTTTGATTAACTGCAGTTTTGAGCAGCCAAGATCCTAAAGTTAAGGAGGGATGTTCGGAGCCCTCGTGGTGCATAAGTAGGAAGGCTTCAAGCCTTGTTAGTTTAGCTATCGAATAGTTGTTTTCCGCACTTTAGTGGAGCTCTGCCTTTCAACTCATTTTGGAGCTCTTGCTGTAAACAATTTTGTGACATGATCATTTTTTGAGTAATGGAGATAAATTTCACTTTGCACCAGCTCTGAGATTTCTTAGGAGGTTGTAGTTCTTGGGGTTGGGCCCAAACCAAGTGCCAGTAGCTCCTTTGTGTACTTTTATGTGTTTTCCTTGCATTCATAGAATAATTTTTGCTATTTAAGTTAGGATTTTGCTTTGTTACTTAGGTTGCTCTTTATGATTAAAATAGCTTTTCATGCCACAAGTTGATTTGACAGTTTGGCAACAAAAAATATCTACAGAAAAAGGCCGTCAAGCAATCCTTGATCTCACCTCTCCCTCCTTGGGACCATGAGCTGAGACCAAAGAATACTTGTTGCCACAAAAACATTGTTTTTTCCTTTTCAATGCAATTGCTAGTGTTAGATTTTTAGTTGGAAAAGTTGCTACCAATTGTACTTACATGTTTATATCTATTATTGCTTAGTTTCCATAGTTATCTTGCACGATCTCCTACCTATAAACTTATGTTCATCATGTTTCTGGTTTTTAGGTCAGATTAGGTCAAAATAGATAAGTCTCTGGTTTTTCTAGTCTTTATTTGATTAGTTTTGAGAAATAGTGTGCAGAGCACCTATAACACATCCCCACCTATCCTTCCTTCATCATACAACCTGCTCCAATCCCTAATTCCAGATTCCTTCCCTTCATTTGCCACACTTTTCCAATTTGACCTAATTTCTACATTCTTGTGCAGCATTGCTCCCTCCATCCTTGAACAAATCCAACCACCTTTATCACTCCTTAGTTTCATTTACCAGGTCCTAGAGCCCTCACATCCTCATCCATCCTCCATTTCCACTTTCCCACCATTTTTCCACCATCAACCCTATACAATCCTCTTTCGACTCTTCCTGTAGAGCTTCTTGTAGAACATACTATAGAACCCTTGCAGACTTCTTGTAGAAGTTCACGTGAGCAGTTTTTCGAGATATGATCACTATGAAACTCTCTAGAAGGGTGCTAGGGACCCCTTAGGCCCTCTTCTCACATTCCCAACCTCCTGCAAGCCACCACTCCATTTCCTTTTTCCAGTCAACTTTTGCACAATCAAAAATAGTTAAAGCACATGCATAATAATTTTGCAAGATTACTTAAAAATAGAAAAATATGTTTTTTTTTCCAAATTTTACTTTAGAAGTAACTTAGTCACATGCATTCTACCTTTCCAAGAGTCAATGGCATCCATTTCCACCGCTTTCATCTCTTTTCTTGCATCAGTAGGGTTAGCTGATAAAACTAGGGTTTGCTAAGGTTTGCATTTCCTTTCAGCTTTCAGCTTCTTTCTGCAAGTATATTAGCCTCTTTTGAGTTAGCTTTCATCCATCACAGTTAAAATATTCTTCTAAGAGCTCATAAAAGTTGGCTTAAGCTCCTAGCGGACTTGTGCTAGCTGATCAAGTGACAGCCTGCGGTAAGATCTGGTACTTGTGCATATAGCACCATCACTTCCAAGTTTGTTATGAACAACCGGGTTGATAAAAGTAAATAAGGAAGTCCTAGGAGTTGCAACATCATTGCTGCAATACTGGAGCTCACCAATAATACTCATCATTAGACGACTCATCGCCATGATTCATGTATCTATTAATTAATACAGATTATCAATGGGTTTTAAGATGAGACATTAAGATTGGAAGTATGGACCAAGTGGGAGAATGTTAGCTCCCTTTACAACCACTGATAATTTGGAAAAAAAGCTCCCTTTCTAGCTGCCATTGATTTGGAAACTGTCTGCCACCAATTACGGAAACCAACTGCTGTTAAATTAATTTCTTGTTGGGAGCTCCTAGAGTGGTCCATTACTCCCTCTGCAGTTCTCTACCATGTTCTGTGGAACACATGACACATAGCCAACAAAAGCTTGATGGAAGCTTGGCTATAAATACTTATGTTTGCTTCCCAAGCTCATTCACTCAATCCCCTTCAGCCTTACACCATCAAATCCGAGTAAGCAGAGCTTGGAAGTGCCACACGAGTGAAAGAAATAGTCTGTAGGTTGCCTTTGTTCCTTATTCTTTGCCTTCATTCCTTATTCTTTGCCTTCGTTCCTTATTCTTTTCCTTGTTCCAGTGCATGCTACATTGCAGAGGCAACCTATAATTTCTCGAGCAGCCGCAATTAAATCTCAAGAGATCATTTTTCCCCATTAATATTGTGTTTTTAATCAGCGGACAGTCGAAGCAAAGTGGGATTTGAATGACCCACGAAATGCTTTTGGGGATTAGTATTGGGAAGGGGTTTTTATTTCTGTAACATAGTGTTACAGGATTTCCTTACTTATATGCTTTGGGTACTTAAAATAGTTTCGCGGGTCATTAGAGTCTCTGCATCTTATTCTGTTATAAGTTCTGCATTGGTCATCAAATATAGGAGTGAAGAAACGGTCACACGGAGAACCTGCCAACGATAAAGAAGAAACCTTGTTGGAAGAAACTTTTGTGAGAAGCATCAATGGCCGGAGGTATGTTTTCTTGGGTATTAAAGTTTTTTTTCAACTTTTAAGTTTTTATTCCGTATTATAAAATCGTTATTATGCTAACAATCTAGTCTTCCAGGATTGAAACAAGGGGAAGAAACATACCTTAGTTTGAATGGAAGTGCCGGGTTAGGTGGTATGGTATCTCAAAATAAAGCAATTTCTTCAGCAATTCTTAGCAACACTCTTTTCAAAATTTCTCCCAAGTACATTCGAGAGATTAGCTTCTCAAGGATATGGGGGTGGTGACTGGTTAAGTTAGGACTCGGGATATAACATAAAACTCAACTTCTTAAATGCTACAGAAAATTATAAAAAAAAAAACATAATTCAACATACCTAAAGAGGACTTAAAGTTTAAGCATCAAAGGCCTTGTCATACTCTGTCATGGGAAGACCAAAAATTACACCATGTTGATAATCTGTATATAAAAAAAAGGATTATAAATCATCGAATAAGGGCAGATATCAAATGTGTATCAGTCACTCCTATCTTTAGATTCTTGCAGTGTGTAGCTTATTATGTGACATACGCTGAAAACAATGCATAGATTCATGATGGGGTCACTTTACCATGTTGCCAGATTTTGGTAGATCTCCTTGCCATTTTGAAATTGCTTCTAGACATTCTACACAGCATGCATTAGTGCTAGTGCCCCAAAATAACAGCAGTCATAATGTCTTGATCCCAATATCGACCTCCAGCAAATGTTGCCACTGTATCATTCTAATCCAGGTGGATATTGGTGGCCACCAACCAAATCCACTTGGACCCCCACCATTGTTTCTTTCTGCTTTTTAGTTTCCTTAATTGTAGCCCAGTTTACTATTTTTAGCAGTTTTTCAGGTCCTAAACTTCCAGAGCCATTTTGAGGCCCTAAACGACATTTTTTGGGAAAATTGGGAGCAACATGGGTCCATGGACCGACGTTGTAGTTCTCAAATAGATCTTTCTAAGGAGACACAGTGCGTGTCAAATGGATATCATATGCCAAAGTTACGACCCCGAGAAGTTGATGTACCAATTTACCCATACGGGGCCCACAGTTTGGCGTTTCATCTTCTAGGGTTAGGTTTTGGAATGTTAAGGGTTTTCCATTGTTTCTCAATAATAAATAGGCCTTAAAGCCTCATTGTAACATAGTTCAGAGGCATGTAGCCACTACATCTCTTATCAGAGATAAGTTACCATCACCCTAGCTGGTTTATTTCCAACTTTGTTTGTAAGCATATTTAAGTATTTTACATTAATGAAATGAAATATTATTTCGGTTGCATCTCTATGTTTATGGTTATCTTCATAATTTGTTGCATTCATGTTTAAATCTGGATCAGTGGTATTACAGTGGTCTACTTTTTCTCTGTTTTTCTTTGCATGTCCCCAACGAGGTCGGGATATAAGGAGTTACGGCTTGAACTGGTCGAACCTTTGCAAGACTAGCCTCGCAAATCCCGACGGCCTCCCATGGCAGATGAAAAGAAAGATGAGGGACAAGATATCCTATCAAAGTCTTGCTCAAAGAAGCCCTCGAGTGTCAAAGGAACGCGATGATGAACAACTTCACCCAGATCCTTCAACGGCTACCCAGGGGCGACGCATCGGCTTCCAACAGCGACTCTTGAAACTCTACACCATTTAAGGTACAAGTTAATTTTGAAATCCCCATATTTGAGGGTCAGATAGACGTAGATGCCATCGATAAATGGTTAGATCTGCTAGAGGGTTATTTTTCTATTCATGATTTTTCTAGTCGAGAAAATATTATTTTCTCTCTTCTCAAAGCAACCCCCCACGTCATGGACTGGTGGGAAACCTACTGCGAGCAGAAGGATGAAAGTACAGGCTCACTGTTTTCAGCTGTACCCACATGGGATTCCTTTCGAGAGGCCATCAAGGGGAAGTATTACCTCGTTGGAAGCTATGAGGATCAATACATAAAGTGGACCACACTGCGACAGGGAAGGGACCAAGATGTGCTGGAGTTTACTAATATTTTCCATACCCTTCACATAAAGTTGGGTATCAAGGATTTGGAGCAGCATTTGATACTCAAATACCGCAGCTGCCTATACAAGTACATCCAGGAAGAAATAGAATGCTTGAACATCCCCTTGCTCGATACAACATACCGATATGCCGTAAAGGTCATACAAAAGTTTAAACAAAAGAAGTGAGACTTTGGATCTACGAATCAAAATCAAGGGAAAGGTGCCCCCAAACCACAAAACAAAGGACAAAGCCAAGGCAGGACAGCCCAAGAAAAACTGCCAAAGCTGCAAGCAAAGAATAGCGCCGTGAAGCCAAAAAAGGACACAGCACATGTTTTTTGGACGCAATGGTTTTCGGTCCATGGTATTGGATGCGATGGTTTTTTTGGTCCATGGTATTAGACGTGATGGTTTTTGGTCCATGGTATTGGATGCTTCGGCATGTATAAATATGTATTGTAACATTGAAAGGAATATATTGAAAAATCAAGCTGGTAGTCTCGGTTTTTGAGATCCAGTGGGAAATCTCTGTGTATATGTGTTTTATGTGTTATGCTCTCGCATTTTTATTTTTCCTGTGATTTAGAATTCGTATGCAGGTAATTTCTGTACAGGGTTAAAACCTACAAAGCCAAAAGAACCTCATTTCGGCGAGGTCATGAAGTGGCTGGGCTTACCAAGCATAGCACATCGACAACCGTACACCATCGAGTGGCTTCACCAAGGATGGGATTTTCGCGTGAGCCAGCAGTGTTGCTTTCCATACAACATCAATCCCTTCATGGATGAGGTATTGTGTGACATTGCTCCCCTTGAAGTTTGTGGTGTATTATTAGGACAACCGTACTTGTGTAAGGGACATGTTGTGTATGAATCAAGGCCCCGTGTTGTTATTGTTACTTTGGGAAATAAGTTGTACAGGATACCGGAGGTAGCACCGCCTACCGCCATCTCTTTTATTCCTGCAAAATAATGCAGTAAGCTCATTTCCAAAACCAGGAAATTTGTTTTCCTGATGATACGCCCTCAAGGAATGAAGAAGATGGTGGCCACAACCTCTAGACAGGGCCCCTCTGCACGACAACTACAGATGGACAAGGTCATGGAGGAGTACGAGGATATCTTCACCTCCCCCGAAGGGGTTCCTCTACATTGTTGGTCAAGCACTCTATTAATCTGATCCCAGTTGTGTCGCTACCCAATGGACCAATCTATTGGTGCTCCGTTCTAGAGAATGATGAAATCAAGAGGCAGATTCAGGAGCTGCTATAGAAAGGTCACATCCATCCAATTTCACTGCCTTGTGGGAGCCCGATCGTGTTGGTATAGAAGAAGGATGGGAATTGGAAACTTTATATTGACTATCGCGCGCTGAACAAGATCACTGTCTGTAATAGGTACCTGATCCCACGGATTGATGACCTCTTGGACCAACTAAAGGGGGAATAATATTTCATCAAGATCGATTTGATGTCAGGATATCACCAGGTACCAATCGAACCCTCTGATGTGTGGAAAACTGCCTTCAAAGCCAAGGAGGGCCTTTCAGAATGGTTCGTTATGCCTTTCAGATTGACGAATGCTCCTGCAACCTTCATGAGGCTAATGGATGACATCTTGCAGCCATTCACCAACTCATTTGTAGTGGTATACTTGAATGACATTGTGATCTTCATCCATAGTTGGGAAGAACACCTCCACCACATCCGAAAGGTTCTCCAGACACTGTGACAACACAAGTGATGTGCCAATTTGGAGAAATGAAATTTTGGCATGACCAGGGTTTAGTATCTAGGATACATTATTGATGAACAGGGGGTACATATGGATCCATCCAAGATCCAAGTCATTCGAGATTGGCCATCACCAAGCACTCTGATAGAGCTTCACAGCTTTCTAGGTCTTGCTAACTTCTACCACTGGTTAGAGTTAGAATTTTCTCATAACACTTGGCCCTTGAGTCAAGTCACCAAGGGAGGAGTGAAAGAAAAATTCTTTTGGTCTGAATATTAACAGAAGGCATTCACAGAGTTGAAAGATCGCCTTTGCACGACACCAGTTCCCGCATTACCAGACTTGCATCAACCATTTGAGGTCGAGACATATGCCTCAGACTATGTTATTGGGGCAGTCCTCACTCAACACAACACCTAGTCGCATATCACAGTGAGACACTTTCAGACACAGTCCTGAAGTATCCCACTTATGACAAAGAGATTTATTCCATTGTGTTGGCCTACCGAAAATGGAACCATTAAAATTTGGGGAAGGAAACGGTCATCCAGACAGACCACTGACCCCTACAATTCATACAGACCCAAGGGAAATTGCAGAATGATTGCCATTAGAAGTGGTCCACATACTTGCAACAGTTCCATTTGAATATCAAGTATAAGAAGGGTAGCACCAATAACGTTGCACATTGCCTCAGTCAACCACTCATCATGGCGTTAACCACTCTGCTCAACTCTTGTGGGCACGAGACTTCTGATTGGCCACTTCTCTACAAAAGCGACCCAAAATTCAGCCACACATACAAGACAGTCTTGGAGGGTCAGCATGTTCCAGATTTTCACCGCCAACATGCCCTGTTATGCCACCTAGGTCACCTTTGTGTTCCTTCAAGCAAGCATGCCAAGATTATTTGGGAAGCACAGTATGGTCAGGTTGCTAGACATTTTGGGGTCAAGAAAATAGTGGCAGTACCGCAGAAGTATTTCTATTGGCCAAATCTTTGACAGGATTTCGGGAAGTACATCAGATCATGCACTACCTGCGCCCTTGCCAAACCAACCATCAAGAAGCAGGGCCTCTATACCGCGCTGCCTACCCCTAGTCAACCTTTGGAATCTATCTCCATCGATTACATGTCAGGCCTTCCTTACACTAAGCATGGAAACCACTATGTTTTCGTGGTTGTCGATAGGTTCTTGAAGATGGCCATTATGGCTGCCTGCAAGAAGAATATCACAACAAAAGCCACTGCTAAACTCTTCTTTGAATGAGTGTGGGTACACTTTGGGATCCTACAGTCTATCATGTCAGATCGGGACAACAGGTTTCTCAGTACATTTTGGTCCAGTCTCTGGTCAATGCTCGACACCAAACTCACTAAGTCCATAGCCTTCCATCCTCAAACTGATGACCAGATAGAGGTTGTCAACAGGATGATCGTACACATTTTGTGCATGTACAACTCAAAGCATCCACGCACATGGGACAAGAGCCTCCGCTATGTTCAACATAGCTACAACCAGGTTGTCTAAAACTCGACTGGCTATAGCCCTTTTCAGGTGGGATTGGGATTCCAGCCACTATGTCCATTGATGTGGCCATGCCATTTATAGCTACTCACATAGATTCGGCTCCTGTCCAGTCTAAAATAGATAAGGAAAACAACTTCATTAAGCACATCCAGTATATTCACCAACAGGTCCATGACATTCTAGAGAAATCGAATG
Source organism: Pinus taeda (assembly GCA_000404065.3). NCBI lineage: Eukaryota > Viridiplantae > Streptophyta > Pinopsida > Pinales > Pinaceae > Pinus > Pinus taeda. The sequence goes on along the minus strand of APFE030566269.1, from coordinate 169,648 downwards.
CCAAGTGCAAGCAGCCACATGAACAACATCGGGTGCCACACAAGTTTCAGGTGGGCAATAATGTTTGGTTGCATTTGCAAAAGTAACGCCTTACCAAACCCTATTGGAAACTCAGACCACTCCGATATGGTCCTTACACCATTACCAAGGCTGTGGGAGACAATACATTTGAGCTCAACATTCCCCCATTCCTTGGGTTGCACCCAGTGTTCAATGTGGACCTCCTTCGGCCATACTTTCCACCATTACTAGGCACATCCAACATTGTAGAATACCTCACACCCACATAGTTAAATCCATATTGCAAGGAACAAGCTGCACCTGATCAAATCATGGACACACAGATCAAACACACTCGCCAGCAGAATATCCAGTTATATCGAGTTGTCAAAGTAGGCCAACTCCTTCACCAGGGAAAGTGGCTCACCAAGGACCAAGTTCAATAGAAGTTTCCTCATCTCATGGAGGAACTCAATGCAATGGGGACCATTGCTTCCTAAGGGGGGAGGAATGATCTAAGTGGATATTGGTGGCCACCTACCAAATCCACTTGGACCCCCACCATTGTTTCTTTCCTCTTTTCAGTTTCCTTAGTTGTAGCCTAGTTTACTACTTTTAGCAGTTTTTCGAGTCCTGAACTTCCGGAGCCATTTTGAGGCCCTAAACAACATTTTTTGGGGAAATTGGGAGCAACGTGAGTTCATGGACCGATATTTCTCTTCGTAAAATTGTAGTTCTCGAATAGATCTCTCTAATGAGATATTGTGCACGTCAAATGGAGATTGTATGCCAAAGTTGCGACCTCGAGAAGTTGATGTACCAATTTACCCAAATGGGGCCCACAGTTTGGTGTTTCATCTTCTAGGGTTAAGTTTTGGAATGTTAAGGGTTTTCCATTGTTTCTCAACAATAAATAGGCCTTCAAGCTTCATTGTAACACAGTTCAGAGGCATGTAGCCACCACATCTCTTCTTAGAGATAAGCTACCATCGCCCTAGCTGGTTTATTTCCAACTCTATTTGTAAGCATATTTCAGTATTTTACATTAATGTAATGGAGTATTATTTCCAATGCATCTCTGTGTTTATGGTTATCTTCGTAATTTGTTGCGTTCCTGTTTAAATCCGGATCACATTCACCTATTTTGGATTTCAATGGTGAATAGAATTTACATAAAGAGTTATTTTTATTTATATTTTTTTTATTTATATATAATATATATAATTATATATATAAATATTTATATATATATATATATATATATATATTTTATAATTTATATATATAGTTTTTATTTTAGAGGTTTTTTTCTTTTAAGTGTTTAATGACTCTGGAGATTTGTGATTGTTACATCCACGTAAATATCTATATCTATATCCTTTTCACGTGTCTAAACATATTTTGTATTTTACTTTTTCACCTTTCCATCACATTTTTCTATCATTTTTCTAATAATTTAATTTGAAGTTCAAAAAAATAATTAAAATTACATAATCTAAATATAGTTAATATTTTTCAAAATCTTAAATTTATTTATGCATTTAAAATACAATTTGAATAATCTAAAAATTAATTTTGACAAACAATCATATAACAAAATTTAAATGATAATTTAAAAATGTAAAAATCTCTAAACATAAACATTGTAATAGATAATGTTGACGAATACCCCCAAAATATACAACCTTCAAATACTTGGTATAATAAAATATATACATTGAACATGTTTTCTGTAAAAATAAAAATAAAAATAAAAAATGTAATAGATAATGTTTACTAATACTACCAAAATATACAACTTTCTAATACTTAGTATACCATACTAATATAGATCCATCTTAAATAGGGATCTAGGATATAACATGAGTTGAGAGGCATCCAATTTCTTCAAGTAAATTTTTCTTTTTATGACATTTTGGTGGTGAATCTCTAGCCCAACAATCATTCTGACAATTCCCATGGTGAATGTCTGACTCAAAAACCATTCTTACAATTCCATAATTTGAACACTTAGAACGAATATTCTATGTTTTCCACCAAACAAGATTAGTTACTAGAATGGGTGTAAATACACAAATGGAATTAAACATTGGAAGATCAACAAAAGGGGGTAAACTATACAAACAAAATTAAACATTGGAAGATAAACCATTGCCAATATGATGCTGATTAGAAATTTTCTACCTAATTAATTAGCAAGCAAATTCTATCAATTAAGTAGACCTCTATCAATTAAGCATACCTCTAGTGAATAAGAACTATAAGGTTACAGGGTTTTATATATTTAAAGACAATTATTCTAACAAGAGTCTTACAAATTAGTAATGGCGTTTATGTCCAATACTTTAAATCTAATTTTTTAAGACACAATAGCTTTAAGCAATCCACCATTACTACAAACCAAGATTAGATGTCTCACTGATAAACCCCAATGATGGAAGGCTACCAAATAACTGGTCTTAGTTTGAATATTAGTACATAGTAATTGTGGGCAAAATCCTCACAATTTCGTAATTATTTCTGTCTGTTCCTTTAAATTTGATATATATATATAATATATATATATATAATATATATATATATTATATATATATATATAGGCAACATTTGAATTCAATTCATTAAATTTAAAGTTAAATTGAGTTATAAATTTTAACACCCTGTCACTATTCATTGGAGATTAATCTCGGCCATCTTTTTAATAAAAATAATATTGTGAAACCTATTCCAAACTAAGACTCTACCAGCGAATCACATAACATACTTAACCATCATGGATGCATTATTTTGATATACAAACTATGTTTTAAAAAAATTCCCAGCAAAACACATTTTCTTTCTCTATTTCCGTCTAATTATGCACAAACTCGATTATAGGTGGCTTGAGCCAGTGATCATTCACAAAATTGACGATAACGCACCAAAATATTACATCAAATTATGATCCTAAGTCTAATGTTAACAATGTCCCTTCTCTGCTCATGCTTATCATTCATACTATAAGAAGCATCATAAAACTAGCCATTGTTCCAAAACCTACAAAGTGACTAGGGTTAAAGTGAAAAGGTTAGACCTTGGTTTTTAATCCGGCATTAGCAAAGAAGAGACAATAATAGAACATGACACACTTAGGAAATATCTTTCACCCATTTATACTCATGCATAAGATGTGAACAATACTTATGCATAAGATAAGAAAAACTAACGTTCTCTAGAAAAAGGAAAATGAACAAAACTCCAATCATAAACCAAATCAACATTTGCAATTAAAACTAAATATTCTTAAATTATATATATAATCTACGATTTTTGTACTTTGGGTTTTTCGACTCAACAGATTTGTGATTGCTACATCCACGTAATATTTGTATGAGGGAGATCCATCCAAAGGGATCAATTTTTACATGCTCAACCATGAACCCTGACCTAAAAGTATTAGAGAGAATTGAACCCATGACCTCTGAATAGACAAATGCTTTAAACCAATTGAAATTTGAAATTAAAAATTAGTCTATTTACACTCAAATAATTTCATTTTTTTTTTTTTATATATTTTTGTTCACTTAATTTTACTATATTAATTTTTTATTGTAATGAAAATATATATATTTTATAATATTTATAATTAAATAATTTATATTTTAATTAAATTAAAAATATTAGTCCAATTACTTTAATCTATTTATTTCAAATTATATGGAAATGTTTATTAACCATAACTTAAAATTTTACGACCAAACCTAACACTCAAACTTCAACAATACAATATAATATAATTAAATGACTTTTATCTATTTAATTCAAAAGATATGGAAATATTTCTTAACATCTGAATTATTTATGTCCTTATACCCACACAACCATTTCAATTTCAATAATTTTACAACCAAACTGCTCCTCCCTTAGCATTTGGGTCATCACCGAATTTCTTATTTGATGGGATGAGAATTTGGGGGTTGCCCAAAATCCCAATTCCCAATAATTCGAAAGATGAAACCACTTCTAATTGCTCCTCTCCAGAAACCGATCTATCTTGCGCTGCACGCTCGCTAAACAATCACATAAACAAAAACATGATATAAACCAAACGTCAAAGTACCTTTTGCGGTATCACTGTACGCAATAGCTGGGATTTTATAATTCCACTTGGCCAGAACTCAAGATAAAATTTAGGACTTCTCAAAATAACAGAGCCGAAGTAGAAGAGATTTTGGCTCCCCTGCGTTTACTTTCAGCGCGTACAGCAATAACTTATTTATAAAACACATAAACGTATAAAATTAACACAGAACAGGAACAAAATTAAGGCATTTCAGCCTTAAAAAGGAGCTCACGCTCGGCTACATCTAGCTCACTCACAAATTTCCTCACAAATAAGACACCTGTCTCACACCCTATCACACTATACATTTATATAATAATTTTAGTAAGATCAATCCTATCCTTTCCTGATTTTCTCCACAAAAGCTTCATGCATGCACGCTTTAAATCTTTTTTATCCTTTTAAAATCTATTTTTCTGCTTTGAATCATGCTTTTCTTTTGTTCTGATCCTCTGGTCCAGTTTTCTTTCTTTGTTGTTGGTTGCTCCCGCATCAGACTCCCGAGGCACAAAAATTTATGACCTCCTGGGCATATGCTTCTCATGGTCTTTAGCAATTTTATCCACTGCATTCCTTCACTAGAACTCTGTGAGCTGCAACCAACCTCTACAGTAACAACCTCCTCTATTACACGATACCTCACCAAGCCCTCCTCACTCAGTCTTTTGGCATCCTTCTCTAGGTTGCTACAAATCTTCTCACCTTCCGCTGCCGCCATCTGCACAATAGCAAGACCATAAACTCTCCATATTTAAAACAACTGTACCTCCTTCCGCTTCTACTCGCACTCTGCTTTCTTCTCTCAGGAATCCTTTCCTTGCTCTGATACCAAAATGATGGGATGAGAATTTGGGGGTTGCCCAAAATCCCAATTCCCAATAATTCGAAAGATGAAACCACTTCTAATTGCTCCTCTCCAGAAACCGATCTATCTTACGCTGCACGCTCGCTAAACAATCACATAAACAAAAACATGATATAAACCAAACGTCAAAGTACCTTTCGCGGTATCACTGTACGCAATAGCTGGGATTTTATAATTCCACTTGGCCAGAACTCAAGATAAAATTTAGGACTTCTCAAAATAACAGAGCCGAAGTAGAAGAGATTTTGGCTCCCCTGTGTTTACTTTCAGTGCGTACAGCAATAACTTATTTATAAAACACATAAACGTATAAAATTAACACAGAACAAGAAGAAAATTAAGGCATTTCAGCCTTAAAAAGGAGCTCACGCTCGGCTACATCTAGCTCACTCACAAATTTCCTCACAAATAAGACACCTGTCTCACACCCTATCACACTATACATTTATATAAGAATTTTAGTAAGATCAATCCTATCCTTTCCTGATTTTCTCCACAAAAGCTTCATGCATGCACACTCTAAATCTGTTTTATCCTTTTCAAATCTATTTTTCTGCTTTAAATCACGCTTTTCTTTTGTTTTGATCCTCTGGTCCAGTTTGCTTGCTTTGTTGCTGGTTGCTCCCGCATCATTATTGGAAGTTCACAATAGGATATGTTTTTCCTGCATTGCTAGTGCAAACTCTTCCCTTTCTATGCTTCTTTGTTCTGCCCTCCCTAGATGCCTGAGTTTAGAAATTCCTTAGGATTCATTCCATTAATTTTGAGAGAAAATGATGGACTTATGATTCCACGTAAATGAATTTAAATTTTAATGTGATGTTTTGAGCATATTTTATAAAAAATATGTAAATTAAATCCTAAGTCGCTTTAATATGTTCCTTTGAGATAATATCAAAGATCATTCCTTTGTGTTGGTGAAATTAATATATTTTATCATGCCAAAGCGTATTCATAAAATCTAGGGTTTGTGTGTGGCTTGGTGAAAATAAACTACTAACTTATGTTAAGTTTGAAATTAAATGGTGGATTTTACGGTGAGATATTAGGTCATGGAATATGTAATGTGAATGGGATAACTTTCAACTTAGGATATCTAATAGATTTCAAATTACTTAGGGAATTTGAGATGCGACTGAGATAAAGTTCAACTTAATTAGGGTATCCCAGATGTAACTCAGTTAAATTTCCAACTTAGTCAGGGTACCAAGTTCTGATCAAGATAAATTTCTACTTTAATTTGTGAAACACCAAGCATATTTGATGAAAAGATTTTAAAAGCAGTTTCTATGTTTCAAAATGGTCATACAAGTAGTGGGATAATGTTTGGTTTTGGAAAGGCCCTATCAGTCTCAGGGATCCACAGTAAGTTCCATTTCCCTATGATGGCAGATGTCACATTCTTAAGTGCATCCATATAAGGGTTTTTGTATAAGTGAAATGAGTTTGTGGAGTTAAAATGATAGTCGGTGATTGAGAGTTTCAGGTTGGCAATGACTAGGCATAACAAATCACAGGGATGCGTGCATAGGCAGATGTGATGTGTGGGCCTTTCATGCATTTTTATTCTTCACTTTTCCATTGAAGATTGGTGAAAAGGAGAGAAAGTGTTTTTTTTCTTAGTCATAGTTATAAGTAATCACATTCAAAACATGAGAATCACACTATTAACTCCAAAAAGGGTAAAATTCAGTTCATGGTAGAGCAAAGGAAAGTGGGAAAAATTGACGAAAATAAATGAATTATGGTTTCGAGAACCAAAAGTAAACTTATAGTATATAATGTCATAAGGCATAAAAATGTAAAGAAAAATATAATATGGAGAAACACAATTATAACTTTAGTATATAGGCTCATAAACCATCAAAATGCATAGAGAAACTATTGAAACGGGTCAATTTAGAGATAATTTAATTTAGAAAACTTTAAAATTTAGTTTACTTCTAAAATTTTAAATATGCTTGATATTACTTGGAATTCAAATATTTGAGTGTAACTCAGAAAAAAAATAAACTAAAGGGAGATACATAAAGATCGCTTTATTTTTAATATCTTTGCCTTTTGTTATCATGGTTCTCATATAATAGTGAAAATCCCAGTCACAAAAGAGTTGAAAGCTGAAACTAATTGATGTCACTGTCATGGGTTATTAAAGCTTCTGTTTTCAAATATAACTGAAATGTAAACTAAATCAGATCAACAAATACATTCTCTCGCTATGGAATGTTTAATGATGTTAAAAGGACAATGCATTTATTTAATTTCTTCTCTAATACAGAGGAATAATAGGAGCAGTCTTGTTCTATGCTTTTTTTTAAAACTTTTATTATATTCATTTCTCACACACCGTATATAGTACCTTCAAGATTAGTTCTAACATGAAGAAATATATTAAACTACAAATTCTTTCTTCTCTCTCGTCCCTCTCTTTTTGGTGGGCGGGGTGTATATTTTGAGGATCCAGGTATACAACGTATAATGATCTAATTTAAGTATATTTAATTCTCTCAATGGATTTGTGTGATAGTTGAAGGAATAAAATTATTTTTCATTATTCTAATTCAAGCGTGCCATGGTTGTTGAAGATGCAAAAAATTCATTCCTTGCCCAAACCAAGTGCCTTTTACATGTTTGAATTTTTGCAATCATCACTTCAATTAGTCACTCTCAATTTTTCTATTGCCTTTTTTATTTTAGCTAACATTTGTTAGGATTATATATGCTCTATTTCAGACTTGTTAACATTTATATTTTTATTGCTTAACCAATTTTCCTTCTAAGGTAGTATATCATGCTTACTTTCTTGTTATTTATATAGCTTTTATTTTAAGTAGCCCACTTCATATGAGCGGGAATTCCCAATACATTTGACATTGCTAAAAATGTTTTGTTTTATAAACAAAATGCTTGATTGTTTTATAACCAAAATGCTTAGCGGGATATTATAGAAGATTCATTAAAGATTTTAGTAAGCTAACCTCTCCATTTTTTGGTCTTTTTGGGAATGATGTCGAGTTTATATGGACTGACAACTGTCAAGAGGCTCTGGGTGCGTTGAAAGGTAAGCTGGTAACTGCCCCAATCTTGAGAGGTCCAAACTAGGCCCTACCTTTCGACATTCACATAGATGCCTCAAACAAAGCCATAGGAGCAGCCTTGAAACAAGTTGAAGAGAAGCTACCATATTCCATATATTTTGTCAGTAAAAAACTATCAAAGGCAGAACTAAACTATACCGTAACTGAGAAAGAGCTCCTAGCTGTAGTCCATTCCATCAACAAGTTCAGACACTACATCACTAGTTATCAAACATTCGTACACACTGATCATGCTGCAATTACGTATTTGATGAATAAGCCTGATGTAAATGCTCGTATCATTAGATGGTTACTTTATTACAGCAGTTTGACTTAACCATTGGTTATAAGCCATGTAAGGAAAATGTTGTTGTTGATTTTCTGTCTAGACTAGATTTGTCTGTAGGTGAAGAAGGGATGGTGGACGATCAAATGTCAGATGAACACCTGTTTGTTATCTCAGTACTCTCTCCATGGTTTTTTGATATAGCAAATTACTTGGTTTCAGCAAAATTCCCGCCACACCTATCATCAAAAGAGAAGAGCAAGATCGTGAGGAAAAACACCACATTCACTTGGATTGGGGGCAACCTATTTAAACATGTCTTGGATCAGATTTTGAGGCATTGTGTCAGGGAGGAGGAAGTTTTTCACATCCTCCTAACCTGTCATGATGGGCCCTATGGAGGCCACTTTGCAGCAAAAAGAACCGCTTTCAAAATTCTACAGGTAGGCTACTATTGGTCGACTCTTCATCAAGATGTCAGGACATACATCATTCAATGTGACTGATGTCAGAGGATGGGGAAACCGACTCCAAGGGATGAAATTCCCCTCCAATCTCAAGTGGCTTTCAAGCCATTTGAGAAGTGGGGCATGGACTTTGTGGGTCTTATCAACCTTGCTTCAAAAGAAAAGTCTTACATCATTGTGTGCATGGACTACCTGACAAAGTGGGTAGAAACAAAGGCAATCAAGGGAGCAACAGAAGGAAAGTGGCTAAGTTCTTGAGGGAAAATATCTTCTACAAGTTTGGCTACCCAAGAGAGTTAGTCACAGATCAAGGAAGTCAGTTTACCTCTAACCTGATTGAAGACCTGCTCGCTCATCATAGGATTAAGAACAGAACTTCCACCCCTTATCATCCATAAGGGAATGAATAGGTGGAAGTCACTAACCGAGCTTTGGAAGAGATCTTGACTAAAGTGGTGAGCAATAGCAGAAAAGATTGGGTAGATGGCTTGGTTGAGGCCACCTGGGCCTACAACACTACTTGGAAAACTACAACAGGTTTCACACCTTATGAGTTGGTCTATAGGAAGAAAGCTTTGTCGTCCATAGAATTTGAATATAACACATTGAGGTTGGCAGCTTAGCTGGACCTAGATATCAGCCATGCACAACAGAAAAGATTACTTAAGCTAAATGGACTAGATGAACAGAGAATGCAGGCCCTTCTCCACTCAGAGGTGGTCCAACTTCAAAGGAAGATATGGCATGACCGGCACCTTAAAGAAAAGAAATTTTAGCCAGGAGATTGGGCACTATTATATGATTCAAGATATAAGGATTTCAAAGGGAAGCTAATGACAAGATAGATGGGACCATATACAGTGGAGAAATTCAACAACAATGGTTCAGTCCATATCAGGACCATTGATGATGAAGTCACCCCATGCTCGTCAATGGGCATCGATTGAAAATCTACAGGAAACCCCTTTCTAAGCAGGAGTTCATTCAAACTCTGGATAAATCAGTGTCGGTAGTGGAGCAGGCCCCTGTCTCCACTCCACCCACACCTTGAAAAAAAAAAAAAGAACAGAAAAAGGAAAAGAATAAAATATCCTTGGGTGAAAACCTCTTGGAGGCACCCCAGCTGTCTTAGACTCAAAAAAAAAAAAGGAAAAGAAAGAAAAAAGAAAAATAAAAATAAACCTAATTCTGTTGAATAATTGTAGGTTGCAGGAAGGGCATTGCAGGTTAGTAGGATCACACAAGACAAAGACAGAGGTCAGCACTAGGCTACAAGCATCCCTCACAATCCATTCCTCCATGACCACTACCCTTTCCTAAGATCTGATCTCATTCGGGCTAAGGTTTCACCTTCTACAGGAAGTTTTGTGTCTTCTACAACAAGTTCTGTGTCTTCTATAGGAAGATCCTATAGAACCTACAGACGAGTCAAAATTGATCTCAGAAGAGAATTTGAAGGTTCGGAATCTGCCTATGAGGCTTTTCAACATCCCTATTTCCACCTATCGCCATATGTTGCCCCTTTTTCCATCTCTGTACACCTCCATTGCACTCATTTTTTATGTTCCTGCACAGTCACAGACAAAAATCTTGTTTTCTTCATAATGCGAGAAAAAACATCTTAATCTCAAATCAAGCAGTAGTTTTTCACTCACCATACCTGTTTCCCTCCATCTGGACTCCTCATCAGCAAGATCCTCGTCAGCAGTATAGCCCTGGTCATTCTAGCTTGCATTCCAGGTCAAGAAGCATCTACAGGACATCCCACAGGAATCCTGTAGCATTTGATCCCTCTGAAAGACATACTTCAGAGATAGAAACAACAAAGTATGGTAGAGGAAGCATGCATGGAGCTCTACCTAAACGTATGAACATCAACAACAACTGAGGCCAAGAATGCAGTGTGCATGCAGCAACAACAAACAAAGGAATAGGTTCCAAAACTCAGAATCTGCATAACACAGTTGCGATCACACAGCTAAGTGCCTAAACTCATTCTTCAATTGCATAAATTATATTTTAAAGCTGCATGACTATGGGAATTGTTCGAATTGAGTGGAAATGGTGGTCAGTCAACTGGCTACCCTTGGCTAGTTACATATCCTTATGGAATCCAAACGAGCCCCATTACATTCAAAATTGTCAATTAGATGTGCAGCCAATACGTGTGGAGTGTCCATTCAGGAAGAAATCATCGGGACTGGTAGTGGTGGCGGTGGATAATGGGAGAGAGGAGGTGATGGCAGTTAGAAACATACAAAAACATTATGGCTATGACGTCGGATCAACGGTTTGGTCTGGCCACCTCATCCTCTCGCCACGAGTCACACCGCAGTTAAAAGATGCTCAGTTGAAACATGCACCACCCTCTATTCATTCTGCACTCACGACGTTCCCAACTGGAGTACGCGTCCACCGCTTCCAGAAATAGTTAACCAGTCATCCTCCACTAGTTTTTCTGCCTGTTTTCGAAAACCTCCCACCTATCGTGCTGTACCAGAAGCACAATTCTATTCTACAGGAGTCGGGAGACTTCTACTGGAAGGGTTCTACAGGAAAGGTGAACAGCTCTGCGGAGAAGGAAAACACAGAATTTTCATCGAATTTTAAGCTCCAATCGAGGTAGGCTCGAGAAAACTTCCCTATGCATGATTTTTTTGTCCAAGGTGGTGAATTGAACGACATCAGTTTGAGAAACGAGAGTAAAAGTCTACCTATTCATTGAAAAAATGTGAAAGTTTGCCCGCATATTTCACCGAGTTTACCCAGTTCTTCCTCTGCATTATGAAATCTCCTCATCATTTCTAAATTCTCCTGTAAGGAAGATATATGCATTAGTAGAGGCCAACCTGTGTGTGTAGAAAAAAAAACTGAATTTACATATCTATCTATGTGCTGAAAAGAGAACCTGTGTCCTTATGCTCTGTTCTGTCAAACAAAATTCTTCTTTTCATAAACAGACAGTTGAATTCTGGGTGATAGCAGTCTTAAAACAAGGAAATTATTGCTATTTGATATTGAACACACGAGAAATTCCTTCTTGGGTTCAGAAGAAACTTCATTCAGCAATCCTCTGTTCCAATGATTGGTTATTTGTTTTCCTGAGCATTTTCTATTCTGGTTAAAACATAAAAAGAGCACTCAGTACCATGCCAGGAGGATTCATAAGGAAATGTTAGGCAAGGCAGTAACTCCATTAAGAAAAAATTGATTTGTATGTTCTATTCCATCAGGTAGGTCTATTATATACATGAGGGAGAGACTGTTCAGTTCATCTCTCGATGAATGTTCTTATTTCTCATTTATTTATTTACATAAATTCACCCAATCACAAGGATTAGGTGTCAACATTCGCCCCTTTAATCTGAAGGGATGTTGGTGAGTCCAAGCATCTTTCTGAATCGTTCAAGCTTTTCTCTTCCAAGCACTTTGGTGAAGATGTCTACAATTTGCTCATTTGTGGAACAATGACGGAGATGGATTGTTTTGGCCTCAACATGATGTCGAATCAGATGATATTTAGTATTGATGTGCTTCATTCGATCATGGACCTTTGGGTTCTTGGCCAACTTTATTGCAGAGGTATTGTCAATCATGAGTGGAGTTGATTGTACTTGTTTTACCTGCAAATCTTCAAGAATTTTCTTGAGCCACACAATTTATTTTGTTGCTTTAGCTGCTGCCACGTATTCTGCGTCTGTTGTGGAATCTGTTGGAACTGATTATTTGCATGATCTCCAAGAGATATCTCCTGATCCAAGACTCATAACATATCCTGAAGTTGATACTCCAGTTTCTTTGTCTCCATCAAAGTCTGAATCAGAGTATCCAATCAAGCTGAAGTCGTCCACCTGTGTATACTTGATTCCAAAGTCTTGAGTTCCCTTCAAGTACCTTAGAACGTTTTTTGCAGCAGACCAATGTCCCTCACAAGGCTTTTGCATAAACTTGGAGAGGATTCCAATATCAAATTAAATGTCTAGTTTGGTAGTTGTTAGGTATTTGAGACTTCCTACAAGTTGTCTACACTTTGTTGCATCCTCAAATTCTTTTCCTTCAAAAGATGTGAGCTTTAAGTTTTGTTCCATTGGAGTAGTAAGAGGATTGCACTCTGTCATGCCAAACCTATTCAAAAAATCTCCAATGTATTTCTTTTGAGAAAGAAATATGGACTTTGGATGTTGGGTTACTTCAATGCCAAGATAGTAATGAACATAGCCCAAATCAGTCATTTCAAAACTTTTCCCCAATTCCTTCTTTATGGATGCAATGTAGCTTTCATTGTTCCCTGTCATTAAAATATCATCTACATATACCATAAGATATACAACTATTTTGCCAACTTTCTTGACAAATAAATTTGCATCATCAAGATCAAAATGATTGAAATTGAGTTTCAAAAGATGATTAGTTAGTTTTTCATGTCAGGTTCGTGGTGCTTGTTTGAGGCCATACAAGGACTTTACAAGTTTGCATACTTTATGTTCATGTACTTTCATAGCAAATCCTTCAGGCTGGGACATAAAAAAATTCTCTTCTAGATCTCCATTCAAGAAATCAGTTTTTACATCCATTTGATGGACTTTCCAACCATTCTGAGCTGCTAGTGCAAAGAGTGTCCAGATGGTAGCCCATTTTGCTATGGGGGAAAAGTCTCCTCATAATCGAGCCCTTCCTTCTATGCAAAACCTTTTGCCACAAGCCTAGCTTTGTGCTTGTCAAGTGAGCCATCAGCCTTATACTTGTTCTTATAGGCCCACTTGCAGCCAATTGGTTTGGTTCCTAATGGAGAATGAACTAGCTTCCAAGTGCCATTATTTATGAGGGCATCCTACTCCTTTTGCATCGCTTCTTTCCATTCATCATGAGAAGCAACTTCTTTGAAGGAAGTTGGTTCAAAATCTATAGACAAGTTCAATTCACAATCATAAGACACATCCATATCAATAGGTGAATTAGAGTCATCTACATCACCTCCATTCTGTCGGTTTGAATTTCTGGTTCCTATCTTTCCAACTTCATTAGGATGAACACTTTCAAGTGTCTTTGTCAGCCACTTTGGGGGACCTTTCTGAGATGGTCCAGGCTGCTCCGTTGATTGAGTTGGGATTGAATCAAGATTGAGTCTCCCAATTCTATCAATTACATCACTTAAAGCATCATCCGTTGTTGGAGTTTCATGTGGGAGAGAGTGTTCTTCAGAAGAATATTACACATGTTGATCTAGTATAGGAATCCCCCTTTCAAAATGTGGAATCTGATTATCAAATTCTTGAAATGATTTTTCTTTTGCGAATCTATCCAAGCGATAAAGTTGTCGCTCAACAACATTGTCTGTTTTGGATGATTCAAGAAAAAACACATCTCTAGATACAACAAACTTCTTATTTACTTCATCATAGAGGCAGTATGCTTTGGAGGTGTTTGAGTACCCCAGGAAGATACACTTACAACTTCTAGCACCAAGTTTGTTTCTATGTACCTT